>JAWLRI010000996.1:1633459-1640959 GCA_034781795.1 Crypturellus tataupa
GGCTGAACAGGCCCAGCTCCCTCAGCCTCTCCTCATAGGGCAGATGTTCCAGGCCCCTGATCATCCTTGTAGCCCTGTGCTGGACTCTCTCCAGCAGCTCCAGTGGTTCGGAGAACCCCTGTCTATTGCCACAAACTCTCATCTCTGTAGTCTGATGTCTGAGGCACTTCAATGTTCTGCTGTCTTTCCTGGGATTTCCTGCATTAGACGTGTGCCCCAACATGGAAGTGTTGCAGGGTGCCCAGGCTTAGTTGTGTGTCTGCGACTGCGTCCTTCATACATCCCTCAGGAGGAACAGTAAAAGCTTGAAGTGGACCTGTGTGACACCTCTGTGCACCATGAATTGTAATGCAAATATCTGGTCCTGCAAACACAGAAGTAGGCATATGGTTTTACTCATATAAATGAATGCTATAAGCTTTCTTTTATACACGATTAAAGCCACATATGTTTTTAAGTATTGGTGAGATTGGGGCCTAAATTGCAATTCTGGATAGTATTTTAAAACATACTCTAAATATGGAAAAAAGTGTCTTCCCTAATGAAGTCATCATCCTATTAAAATATCTCAGTGATACCAAATATATGAGTTTTGAGCTGTAATTTGGATTTTTTCGTGCTTATGAAGATGACATTCTTTTTTTTTTTCATTGCAAAGCAGCTTTTTTCATTTTCTTCTTTATCTTACTATGGTGGCTGTGTAGCATTCCAATTTAAATCAGGAATTAGAACTGACACACCTTGAATTGAACTATCAATTCTTTTAAAACTGACGCCAGTCCCACACTATTTGGTCGTACAAACTTCCGATTATGGACCAGAGAGCATTGATTTTTAGCTGCCTTTCTAACGTGCACACTATAGAATTGAAATTTAAACCTTAATCCACTCTTTAATACAATTAATTTTTAATGTGCAGTAATACTAATTGAAATAGCCTGAATTTAGTAAGTCACCACAAGACATTTTCAAAAGCTGGAGTCTCCACTGAGGACTAGAAGGACAGATAATCATTGTTACAGTGTTTACAGAATAAATGCACACTCTGCAGGCAATTCCATACCAAGAGCTTTTTTCTGCTAGTTTATATTAATACATTTCACTGTGGATTTAAATCTGTTTTCAGTGATTCCTACTGCAGTATGTCTGTTGTTGTGAACCGTGTTATTGTGATTTTGTTTTAATGGAAGTGTTTATTTGTACAGAATATTTTCAGTTTTACCTCTGTATTTTTAACGTGACTGTCAGTGTATTATCTAGTTGTCAAATGCATTTTGATGTGCATAAAAATGTATTCAATTTTCTTCCTGTAAAATGGTCAGCCATGCAGTTTCTGTGTATGATAAACTGAAGCTGCATGTTATGTACCTGACTTCTTTTTCCCCCAAGGTTTGCCTTTCACATAAGCAATATATCTTGTGCCACTCTGATTTGACTACATCACTTCTAATTTCCAAATGTGATCTTTTCAAATATTTTAGTGGAGAGGATAGAAAGGGAATTCTAACTTAAGAGAGAACAGATCCTACACAATTAACCAAAGACGGGTCTAATTATTTTTATAATAGGAAGGTGCCATTGCTAGGATCTGATAAGAAGGAATACTTCTTGAAATGCATCCGTTCTGCTGCTGAATGGACTCAAAGTGAGCACCAGCGCTCAGTGAAGAAAAAATGGCATGTGGTCTCTGTCATCCTCTCATGGCTTTCACATCACAGTATTTAGTAAGACAACGTGAGTGATATAAAATATTTAGCAGAAAGTCCCTCAAAACCTTGCCATATATTCAAGTGGGATTTTGTGACATTTTTTCGTAGCACATAAGTAAAAAATATTGGCTCTTGAAAAAGTTGTAACATGGCATATTCTAAATGAAGTGCAGGACAACATGGCATAAATACATTCAGCAGATTTCCCCCCCACAGAACATCAGAATTGATTCCTATTTTTTGGAATAAAGGCTCAAACAGATTCCAATTTTGTCACTGTTAGGAGAAAACTGCACTGAGCTTATTTGCACACAGCATTAAAATAGAATTACAGCATTCAGTAAAAACCCTGCAATTGACAGTGTAGTATTTTTAAAGGCTCCTTACCCGTGGGTTGTAGCAGCGATTTTTTTTTGAGTTGGGTGTAATAGAAGAGCAAAGATCAAGTTGTTCTCCTCTTCTGAGACTAGCACAGTACATCACTATAACACTTTTAGGTTCTGTAGCATGCAAAATAGAGATTTAATAATATAGTTGCTGCACGATGTTGTTAATCAAACAATAATAAATCATTAGAAACCCTGTCTTCTTTGACAAACGTCCGCATGTTTCAGATCCTTGTTGTATGCTAATTAATCCTCAGTAAGCACTTGTATAGTAATTAAATGTCTTGCACTTAAAGCAGAGCCAAACCCATTTACACTGCTTAAGGAATTGCATTCCATGTTGTTCATGGAAGGCATTTGGGATCGGTATGGGCATGGTGGTGATTCTTCAACCTCTTGGGGAGGCTCCTGGGGTTTGGGTGCCGAGCATCACCCGCCACTCCCATGCCCGTGTTCAGGGGTAGCCTGGAAGGGCTGGGAGAGCCTCTGCCCGCCAAGGCGATCGCGTGGCTCCCGCTACTACTCAGATGAGGTGCTGAGCGCCCCGCGCGGAGGCATCCAGGGGCTCCCCCCGGCTTGGGACTCCCCTCGCGCGGGCTCCTCGGGAGAGCTCCAGCACTACGTGCTCAAAAGTCTACTGGTGCAAAAGCCAGGGCCCACCAACTCTTAAAAATAGAAATACTGTGTGTGGTGGACTTAATCCCAATTTAAGCGTAACACATTATAGGTGCTTTAACCCCTGAAAGTGGAAGAGAGTGCTTTTCTGCAAATTTTATATTCTGAGTGAATGTATGTGTCTTTTTAATTTTCAATTTGTATCAGCAGCTAATACTTGATTTTTTAACACTGTAGAAAAATAATTTTCTAAAGAATATCAGTGTATTCTGTTTACAAAATATTTGGTCCTGTTTAAAATGTAGGATCTATTTTGCCTGGGAAATCACATTTAAATATATGGCTTAATTGTGTAGGTATTCAAAAATTATATTGTTAGTTGAATGGATGTGTGTGAATATATGGAAAGGTCTATAAGTTATATAGGGTAGACGTATTTAATATGCATAGCTTGATGTATGTTGACCTCAGGTTACGAGAGTAGAAAATCCCATTTTCCAGCTTGTTTCAAATGTAGTAAAAATGCTGCTTCAGTTGCTTTATGCTACTCACATTGGGAAAGGTGCTTATACTGTGATAATTATCATCAAGGAATATTAATGCGTTCAGCATTTGTAACCCAAAAACTCATTATAGCTTAAGCTGTGCATCATCTGTGAAGAGAGAACTTTGCCAGAATTCGCTCTTCACAGGGGTTGCCTCCTGCTTGTGATGGAGTGGTCAGAGTATTGTAAGAGGTCACTTAGGCTATTTTTGAAAGCTGAAGTTTTGCAATTTTTGATTCACTACCTTCTGTCTAAATAGCTTAGCATTCTTCCCCCCCAAAATTTGCTTTTTCTAATTGAATGCCTGGTGAAGTGCATAAAGCTAAAAGATTGCATCTCATTATGTGCAAGAGGCTAAAGGTGTAGACATAAATATTGCACACCAAGGTCACGGAGATTTCAGGATCCATTCTGCCACCAGTGTACATGGAATTTACCGGAACGACACTGTCACTCATGCATCTAGGAACTAGCCATTCAAATCCTAGGGTTTTTAGTAAGAAATTAGTTACTTTTTTCTGTTAAAAATGGTTGGCAGTTTTAGAAGCAACTGCCACCTGAATTCAGCATTGAGGGTAGGAAAAAATTTTGGTCTCTTAGTATTATTGCACCATAAAAATGAATGTTGAACTTCTACACTGTGTTGTCTTTTTTCTAAGGTCCTGAAGCCACCAACAACTTTCACATTTCTAAAACATGCTACAACAGCTTGGTTAAAGCATCAGGGCTTAATTCTCTCCTCTGTCTGGTTTCACATCAATGTTCCTCAATTGACTGAGCTGATTTACATGAGTGTTGGTGAGAGGAGACTCAATCCTTTAAGGGTTATTTTGTATTTTCATTAGTACGTCTTGTTGATGGAGTCGATGTGTGGCTGTACGTCACAGGACGCAAATTTATGCTAGGGCAGTTAAGGAATAAGATGGCAAAAGGATAGAAAAATAAATAATCTTCTACAATAAAAATAGAGATTTTTGTTTCTGTTGACTTGTAACTGAAAGCTTTCTTCCAAATAAGAGAGCACTGATTTCAGAAGAATATCATGTTCACGCTCTTGGTAAAGATGACTGTAGTGAAGTCAAAATTGTGCTGTTTGGTGATGTTCTTATTGTCAGGGTTTTTAATACAGTCAGGTTTTATTGTTTCTCCTCCTCCTCACACATCCACCGCTTGTCATTCTCATTCTTACGTTGCATGTTGTAGTGGGCTTTGTGTTCGGCAGAGGAGATTGCCTTTCGTGGGCTGTGCTTCTTCTGAGGTCAAGATGTGAACCTGGCCTTGCTCCTGGGAGGACTAGAAAAATCTATTTCATAACTTTCTGGAGGCCTCAAAGAAGGCTAAGAAGAAAAACACAAAACCCACAGGCTTAGTTTTGACCGGGTGAAGAGCTGGATTCATCAACAGGAAGGCTGGCAGTTGATCAGTGCTTCTTGTCAAAGGGTCCCTGCTGTCAGGGCAAACTGCACTGATACAGTAGAGCCCTCAGGAGCCATGTAAATCTTTCAAGCACCCAAGTATTTGCGGGAAATGCCCACCTGGATAGTACAGAACAAATCTACTTGCCTGATAAAATCATAGAAATAAAGAGCTTAAAATATAGATAAACACGGCTTTTATGAACTCAGTGTGGATATAAAGAGCCCGTCCTGCTAAAAACAGTTCATTGATGGGGGACAAGTTTGGTTTGCGTAGTACAGTGCTGATGTCTCAAAAAGAATGGCTACCTTGAACCAAAAGATATTCTCAGCAAGTGATAACACTGCTGATGGGAAATAATATGGTGCCATATCTGCTGTGTGGATGTAAACTTAATAATCTCTATGAATTTTGAGTAACTCATAACCCTGCTTCCCTTCCAAAGAAGCATTATGAAAAGATTGCTTCCAAATCCTTCAGATATCCACTGTACTTGTGATAGATGCTTCAGTTTTTACCTTGAGGCGTTGGAAATGAATGTGTATTCTTTGCAAGAGATAAGGAGGCAGACTTTAGAGGGAGCAAATTCTATTTTTGCATTTAGGTTCACTATTGGCACTTGATGTAGTGAAAACCAGATGCGAAGAACTGCTTTTCAACATTATTTCTCTGTCACCTGTACCTTAAGACCTCCGAATTATTATGCTAAAATGTTCTATTACATGTGATAAAGAAATAGTGGAAATCTAGAAATAGAGCAAGATTGCATCCATCAACATGCCTGTATTTGGATTCTTCTAGCTCCATCCTAAATCACAAAAGCATCATCCTTATGCTGTAGAGTTCATGCTGTTGCTGAAAAGATGAAGAAATCTGTTTTTGCTGAGGGTATTGCAAATGTAGCAAATGTAGCCATTATAGCTCTTCTTTCAGGAAAAGTGAGTGTGTTGGAGTTGAATTTTATCCTGCATACACCAACGCATCTACGTTTCTTCAATGATCTGTGAAATAAGTAATTATGACAAAGTGTGGGCAAATGCTTATGATAAAGTGAGTGAGATCAGAATTAGGTTCTGCATTTATTTAATTTTTTTTCCTTATCCTTGTCTCACTTTCTGTTTTCCATTTTTTGGCATCTATTTATCAACATTCATGTTAAAGAATTTGACACAAAAAAAGTAACTAATTTCTTAACAAAGACCAGAAAATCAGTCCCAGGAAATTTTTGCTTTTTTTTTAAATTTATTCTGGTTCCTTTTTTATTAATAGGCTTTTTTTTTTTTTTTTTTTTTTTTTTTTTTTTGAATATCTAAAATCTTACAACTGCCCTCCTGTTTTTTAACAACAGGCAGCATGAAGTTACTTAAAAATAACAAAATAACAAATGCCATGTTTACTTATTCAGTTTATTTTATACAAATCCAAAAGCTCCAAGACTTATTGTGTGTATAAACTCAAAAACTGAGCAGATTAGATACTGTAGCATGATGTTCAAAAGGGAGATATTGGAATGGCAGAATTTTTGGCTTGACTCCCTCTTCAGATGTAATTGCTGCTTCATTAGGTCTTGGAAGAGTTTCCTACGGTTAAATTTAATCAAATGGTTTAGAATGGCAAGCTCGTGCTCTCAAAATTCCAATACCATTCCGAATTTTTAACAAGATTTCCCTCAAATCTTTTTAGAACAAATATTGCTTAACACTAACGGTGGATTCTGCAGTAATTCATAGTAGTTCATCGTAATGAATAAAGTCTGATTTAGAGCAGTCTGCGTAGGACTTGGAAGCTGAAGGGGAGTCATCTGTTGTAGCTGAAACCTGCTTGCCAGTAGCCTGTGCAATTAAGTAGCAAGACTCTGGTGCTCTTTTAGCTGTATTAGTGGGCAGCTCTGTGTTTTTTTCTCCGTATCTCTTACTCTCATAGCTATATCCTAATTCACGGTGTTTTAATTAGCTTGGCTTGCTCTGTTAACTCTTGCAGTTGGTGTGGTTATCTTGCAGAGCCCACACACTCGAGTGGCAGTGAAGTGCAGTCTTCTAGGGCACATCCATGGGTTTCATGGGAGAGGCAGGTAGCAGAGAGTACTGAGAAACGTGAAATAAAACCAGTTCTCAGTAAGTGCCATTCCAAGGGCAGATGAGGCAGAAGGGTGGGAAGGAGATGCAGAAGCAGCAAATAGCCTGCGTGAGCCACTCTCCTGGTTCCAGCAACGCTGCACACACTGCAGGTAGATCCGAGCCCTCCATGAAGGAAGGCTGCAGCACAAGCTTCCTCCAAAGCAGGTGGTAAGAAAAACATAACTAGTACCAGGAACGTGGGAGGAAGGAAAGAACAGATGCATGAGAAGAGTGATCTCTTTCTTAGACCTATGTCAAAATGTCAACTTTTGAAGGAATGAAGGGATGTAGTGGAGGAGGAGGAGGATTGTTTTTTGTGCACTTGTGTACGAAATGCAGTGCACTTCTCCGAAGTGCAGCAAGTGCGTGCCCTGTGAAACAGAGACAGACAAGGTCTCTGTCCTGAGGAGCTTTGGGTCTGGAATTTGCCGAATGGTAGAGTGCTATATATGGTAACAGATTCAAGCTACTACGCTTTATTCCTGAAAACGTCAACTTCTAATAACTGGACAGGTTCAAATAGGGGGAAGACACCAAGTGCGGGAAGGACGAAGAATTGTCTAGCTGTTACTCTATTTTTCCCTTTTTTTTTTTGTCTGTTTTTTTATACTTCTTTTTTTTTGTAGCAGAGACTCCAAATGAAAACAGGTTCTAAATTGCGGCCACACGGCCTGGGTCGGTTTCCTTTGCAAATCCAGGAGGAACAATGTGG
>JAWLRI010000996.1:1645959-1648459 GCA_034781795.1 Crypturellus tataupa
CATTCTTAAAAAAATACCAGTGAAGACAGAAAAATGAGATCTATTTAGCTTATGGAAAAAAAGTCTGAGTGAGGATTTAAGAGAGATGGATTATATTCCTAAAAGGAAATCAGTTTGATGCCAGTCAGCTATTTGAAGTAGCAACTAATTTGAAAACAAAGAGTTCATGACTGAGGCAGTGACTGGACTACAGCAGACAAACAGTTTAAGAGAGAGGTTTTTTTGTAAAAAAAAAAAGGGTGGATGGAATATGGAGCGTTCTGCCAAAGTCAGCAGTGGAAATAAGCAGAGAGAGTTGGACACATTTTTGGAAAAGAAGGGAATACTGGGGTACCGCCACGAGCTATATTGTGGAAGCCAAGGTTGGGAAATGTAGTGCAATTTGTACATGCTCTGTTTATGGTGGAAATATGGAGCCCTCATAAGTTTTTCACTTGGCCTTTCATTTTTCCATATATGTCAGCATCTTTTTGCTGCTTCATATTAATAATATATTTTTTAAAAAATCTTCTTTCTTTTAAACTCTAGGATGCAGCAGCATCTTTGGGGGAAGGTAAAAAAGAATGTAGCTTTCAATCTTACTGTGTGTTATTCAAAAAAACTGATAGTTGCACTATATTGATAACTGGAATTTTTTTTTTCCAAAATTTAGGTGAGACAACTTGATAGTAAATGCCCCCAAAAACTACCACTGCAAGAATGCCAGTGTTGTTGTCCTTTCATTTTCACATTAGATTTAATTATTTGCTGGGTTTTAGTGCTACTCAGTCATTCTTAACATCACTGAATTAACACTGAACTCTCTATTGGTAAAGAGCCTTATGGTGCCCCATTTTATTATAACAGTGCAATACAGATTAAAATTGCATCTGTTAAGATTACATTGTGTGTTTGGATTAAAGGAGGCAGAAGCATAATAATCTCTTCTGAATATAACTACTGAAGCCAATAACCTGTAACCAATCACATGCTTCTTCTTCTGAAAAATGTGAACTAGAAAGGATTACATCTTGGAAAAGATCATAAATCTGTCACCACTAATGTAATCTTTACAGGAGCTTTGTAACCAGTTAGCGACTAAAAGAGATCATTACTTCTTTTGCTATAATTACAATCATAACACATATTTGATATTTTATAACTTTCTTTGTTCAGCAGCAAATGCATTATAAAGTGTACAGCATTAATAAATAGAGGCATAATGAATGTGACTAATTGATTTTGGCAGTCAAAGACTGGCATACTTTTTATACAATAGGGAATCCATTCAAAGAAGCTTAACTGCTATTGAGTGTGAGCCTTCAATGTAATAATGGGACCTAATTTGGATTCTGTTGTATGAGGTGAGTAAAGCAGTACAAGTTAATACTATATACAGCAATGTAGTTCAGCGTGTAATATACACTTTCTCATAGTGATTCCTCTATTTTTACTGCTATTAATTGCTATATCCCAGCTCACACATGTGCTACATAAGTGGTTCTATCTGTCTGCCTTTCAGAAACGTAGAAAAACTGTGCCTTGCGTGAAAGAGGGCATGTTTAAAATATTTCTTTTTTTTTTTTAATCTGCCTGTATGGGTATTACTTTTTGTCCTTATCTCTTTAGTGCTGGGCTCAGATTTTCCCTG
This sequence comes from Crypturellus tataupa, assembly GCA_034781795.1. Classification (NCBI taxonomy): domain Eukaryota; kingdom Metazoa; phylum Chordata; class Aves; order Tinamiformes; family Tinamidae; genus Crypturellus; species Crypturellus tataupa. Next base: position 1,647,590 of record JAWLRI010000996.1, read on the forward strand.
CATGTGAAATCCATAGACAGCAATGAAAGTGCTGGGAGACAGCACAAAAAGATTAAATTGTATGCCCAAGTGCAACAGCATAGCCTTTTAGCAGGTGTTTAGTGAAAAATTAATTCCTCGAAATTCCAAGGGAGAAGCCTGAGGCTTTATGAATAGTATGACCAGTCTTACAATCAAGACTTTGGATGGATATCAAAACCAATTTTGTATTCTTTACTAAATCTCTGTAAAATAAATACATAACGAGGAAGCTACTTAATCGTGGACATGGCAATGACAAACCAAACGGACCCTTGCTCCCCTGTACATCCTGTCACCACTCCTGCCCTAAATTGCTTGGTTCAGAGGTTCCTGTTTCATGTGTGCTATAGAGCTTGTAGCTTTTGGAGGCTTTTTGTTTGTTTGTTGTGGGTTTTTTTGGAGCGTTTTGGGTTTTGTGTGTGTGTGTGAGACTCTTATTTGGGGTGGAAAGGAAGGAGAGAAAGTGGCAAGGAGAGAAATGAGAATAAAACGAGTGAGCTCCTGGCAACCCGTCGCAGCAGCCTGCTGGTCCCCAGCAGGGTGACAGGATGGAGCTGCTCCCAGGAGGTCCTGTCACTGCGCAGAACTGCACTTGCTTAAGGGTTGGGTTTTTTTTCCTTTTTGGTAAAGGAGAGAAAGTGGCCTGTAGTGTTCAAGCCACAATATTGTTACTTCTTGTATTACTCTTATTCTTGTGTGTTAAGCCTCCTAATTTGAAGCCAAGAGTAGTTTACACCAACCAACTTTTCATTAACTGTGGTGGTAATTGATTTACAGGGGGTTGTAGCTGTTTATTTGTAATTAATTTGCAACAATGGAAATCTTGTTTTTCTTAAAAGCAAAAGGGAA
>JAWLRI010000996.1:1653459-1666213 GCA_034781795.1 Crypturellus tataupa
ATGGAAAATGGCACTCAGGAATTTTCTACAGTGTACTTTCAAAGAAAGAATCCAATTGCAGGCAGACATTCCTTAGTACAGTGTTTATGCAGCTGTACTCGCGATTAAATTACACCGAGCCTGGCCCACATGTAGCCGCAGATCCTATTAGCTCGAGTACAAAGCACCTTGTAGGAGCATGAGAACTCTCGTTGTGATGTTTTTTGGCCTCTTGGCCACTGTCTGAGGCAAGCATCAAAAGTGGTGCCTGTGCCGCGCGGTCCCCGGAGAAAGAGCGGCGGGACGGAGCAGAGCCGCGCGCCGCGCGAGGAACTTTGACAGCCGACCAGGAGGGATTGTGGGAATGCTGCTGTCAGCAGTTCCAACAGTGCAAACAGTATGAAGAAGCTTCCACAGGGATTGAATTACTGAAGACTTCTGCTCCGTGTTTTTTGGTATAATTGAGAGCACAGAGGGAGCTTGATTTCTCTGTCTTATGATTTGAAGGTGAAGACAAGAGCCTGCAGGGCTCTGTCAGAGTTATGGGCATGCTCAACACAGACTTCAAAAAATCTAATTCCCATAAAACCTTACAAGGCTGAATTGCTTACCTGAATATAAAAGATTTACTTTCACTGAATCATTTAACACACAACCATATTAATTGCATTCTGCGATGGAAAAAAAAATGATAATGGAATAAATCATAATGTGGAAATATCTTAACACTAAAATTGGCTTATGCATTTGAATGCAGTGCAAGGAGTTGGTGCAAAACACAGGAATATATATGTTCTGCTAAGCGCGTGTATGCATTGTGATTGTCCTCACAATAGCCCTTCTCAAGCTGAATTAAATTCCCACAGCAGCACGCGAACGGGAGAAAAAGGGTCCGCATCTCTATGTACAGTGTTAAGCAGTATACATAATTTAATCATGCTAATTTAGAGGGTGAGGGAGGGAGCGAAGAGAGATGTTTCTGCTAATCCTTTAACACCTAATTTGGCCTGATCTGTGGCCAGACCGTTTTAAGCCAGGAATAGCATCCCGCTCTCCCCAAGCACAGAGAGCAGGAGGCAGGCAGAGAGGGAACCGGGCTCCGAGTCGCCTGTGTCACACAGCGCTGCCATCTCCCCTTGCCCTCCAAGCACGCCTTGGCCCGACGGTTTCCCCTGTGCAGGAAGAAGAAGCCGGGCACGGCAGGCACGCTCGCTCCCCGAGCAGGAGGAGGGATTCTCCTGGGCTGTGTCCGGAGACAAAGGAGCCGAACGCAGCGCGCCCCAGCTCGCTGCTGCGCGAGGCTGCCATGCACCGCGCACGGCTCTGCGCTCTGCATCCCCTGCGCGCCCCCGCCCTGCCCGGGCTTTGTTGTGTGCTACCAAGTAAATACGCGGCCAAACTCAATGTAAATCATAACCCGCATGGAGCCACAGCTTGCCATCCAGACCCGGAATCCTACAGAGGTTTGTGAGGTGGAAAGACTGTCTCTCTCACACAAAGCGATGGCTACGCTCACTCCCATCCTCCTCCTTCTACTTTCTGCTTAACCCTTTAAGCTGTGTTTTGATGCCCTTCTTAACATCCCGCACTCCAGTGGCTCTCTCCTTTTTCTTTTCTCCCTTTCTCTCTTTTTCTTTTTTTTCTTTGTAAGCCTGACCTCAGCATCTGAAACCCAATAAACACACTGCAGGCAGAATGAAAGCTGCAAATGTATTTGCTCATTTACTCCATGTGCTTGATATTAACTATTGAAGTTTCAAATATAAATTGAAGCCTAGAATGGGCATAATGCTGATGATAACCTTTTGAGGGAACAGAGCTAACCCACTGGGAAGCAGGGCCATCGCAACTTTGCAATTTTTCTGGGAGCAAAGGGGAGCAAATGTTGTCAGCCATTTAGCCATTCCACATTTCTGCTTTCTTTCCACCCTGCTCGGTCTTGATGCAACCATGTGGAATATATCCACTGTCAAGGGGACCGGCCAGGGAGTTGTCCCTGCCCATCTTTGGGGGAGGAAGACACGCTGCTGGGCTGCTGAGACATGAGGGGCTGCTGGCACCCACTCCTTCCCAAGGGCAACCCCTGCCTCAGTTCTCAAAGGGTTCCCCAGACCCACAAATGCCACCCCTAATGTGGCATAAGCCTCCCGTCACAGACATACCTCCACTCTTAGCCCATTAAAACACGCTTTCAAAATCCCTTTTGTGCATATCTGTGCAACTCTAGGTTAAAGATATTGTTACCTATAGCTGACAAATGGACACTATGTGGATGGTATTACCCCGGGCACTCTGTTCCAAATGCATTGTGTCTAACAACAAAACCCCCCGTGAAACTCATAAAATTACCAATTTCACAGTTGACTTTCTTCCTGCTCTGCTCTGTAGCCTTCATACTCCTGGCCTGTCTCCACACACTGCAGGAGATGATGTCGGACCAAACCAGCAATGCTGCTTTAAAAAGGTTCTTGATATAAACAAGATCTATCTTGGTACTGATTAAAACGTCTGCAGATTTTTGCCTTATCTGGATAGATCCTTGTGACGCTCCTCACGTGACGTTGTTTTGCACTGGCAGGCACCATGGTGTCCAAAGAGGGGTTTTAGTCACATTCTACCCCTGTAAGTTGAATTCTCACATACACAAATTATGCAATTGCCTTGCCCAGCTTATGTGTGAAGAAGTATATAAACACCATATTGGTGTCTGGCCTTTCCTAATCTTTGGCACGTTTGGAGGTGTAAAAATCTTTACTGCATGCTGTGCTCCTCACCTGGAATCACTGTGCGTCCCACAAACACGAGTTACAGCCCACTGCAGGGCCCAGGGGGCTCTGGTTTTACAAGAGGGGGCTGCAAGTAGAGGGAGGATAGCGACTTATGTGCACAGGCAAGTTACTGCAAAAGATTTGAGGGTGCAAATTTACAAAGTGCTAAATATGCTACCCTGGTGCTCTCGAGACGTACTCCTGGGCACAGGACTGGCTTGCAGTGTAAAAGGAGCAAATGTGCATCAGCTAAGGGCATTTCTAGGGTACTGGTCCATTGCAAGATCACAGCCTGGGATATTTTACAGTTAGCTTCTCTTCAGGAACAAGTCCAAAGTGATTCAGGCAAGTCACATAGTGAATCATTCGTGCCAGTTTAGACCCTAGAACTTGTGTTTCCTAGTTACGTTCTCTGCCCCTTGGATCATCTTCCTTTCCATAATAACCAAGGGCTTTAGCTGCCTTGTTCTGCCTCAGAAAAATTTGGTGAACTTTCCTGGTATACTCACCGAGGAATTTTGTAGCCAGTTGATGTATCGTGACATCTCTCTGGTCATCTGTCCAGCGTATTTTTTTCAGTGCCCTGTTTTAAGCAGGGAAGCAGAAGGACCCAAGCACGCTATTCTGCCCTGAGAATTGGCTTTGATGGTTCATACAGGGAGATTTAAATGCCATAGTTGGCTTTAGTATGAGTTCTACCATTTGTGTCAGTCTTTTAAAAGACTGTTTCATTTGAGGATGTATCTACTCTCTTGGGCTCTTTCTTTCCTGTTTAGGACTGGAGGTTCTCCCCTCCCAAAGGATGCCCTTGTTTCCTCTTTTGTCCCTGTGTTCATCCCTGTGTAATCTTTCCTTATCCTGCCCTTTGCTGTCTCTCTTTATCCTTGTCTTTGTAGCATTTCCAGTGCCACCCACAGTGTTTCAAAACAATATATCTTTCAAACATGTCTTCTTCTTACAAATTCCTCCCTCTGCTCTAGCTTTGATTTTCCCATTCTGCTCACCATGGCCCTCACGGAAATCCTTACTTCTTCGTCTAATTCAGACAGTAAGCTCCTCAGTACAGAGATCCTGCTACTGAAGCACTGGTAAAACACAAGCCATCAGCAGTAATGAGGTGGCTGACTTTGACTTCCACCGCCACTAGGCAGAAACAAGAGTTAGCGAGTGAATAGTTGTTCCCTTTACACATATTTGACCATAAAGAATGCATTAGGCACTAAGCATAACACAGTGCAGGCCCTGAGCAGCATTATCACAGGTCCCCAGTAAGCTCAGTGCCTGTAGATTTTGTGATGGACTCCAACAATCTTTAGCCATTTATCACAAATTACTTTGCTGGTACAGCAAATATCATGAAAAGCTCTAGGAATGCCACATTTCATGTCAAATCCACTTCTTTCTTCCATCACTCCAGCCATTCCAGAGTGCACAAAGAACTGCCCACAGCTCTCTGCTTCGTACCCATAGGTAATACCAATTGCAATATTTTTGTAAGTTTGGAATTAACATGAGCTGTCGTGATTCCCCTGCAAGTGACTTCTAGTCTATCTGAATCTCCTACTTAATGGCCCTGTAACATTCCTAAAATGTTGCCACTTTTAAGGCTGTCTTAAAGAAACTGCAGGGTGGCTGTCTTAAAGAAACGAGCCAAACCCACCCTACCAGAATGAGATTAAGAGCAAAGCGAGTTAAATGACAGAGCACTGACACAGGTTCATTTAGTTACCATCACAAGATCTGGCCACAAATATATTGCGCATTACTCTACTGTGAGTTATCATGGCTCTGACCCCTCTCGGGAGATCCTCATGCCACCACTGTATTAACGACTGCATCTGCTTCAGAATAACCTTATTAGCTTGCCACAGCTGAGCCAGTAATCTCATAGGATTTTCATCCTGGTCCCTTGCGAGGTGTGATTCTCTTCTCCTTGAATCCAGTCTGGTGCCCAAAATTTAATAAGTTTTCTTGGACCCTCTGCTTTCCTCCCCCTCCCCCTTTTATCATCTGCTGTAGGGACCATGAAATCCCTGGTAACCTCCCCAAATGCCATCAATAACTCTTGAAATGCCATGATGTTTGGTGGTTCCTCAGACAAAAAGCTATGTTAATTAGGTAGGAGGATTTACCCCCCCTCCGCTCCCGATTAATCCAGATTTTTTGCCTATACTTCCACTTTTGGGGATGCACTGAGTGCCTCAAGTAACTAACCCACAAAAACTATATGCAAACCTTTATGCTGCCCTCAAACCTGAAACATTTAGTGGCGAGCAAAATCTATCACGGTGTTTTGCTAACGCGGGAGCGGCTGTTTGTGCGTGTGCATGTGTGTGTTTTCTTCTCATATAACTGAACACTTAGTCTGCTCCTCCTTCTAATGTGCACCACTTGATCGAGAGGCGCAAACGATCCTGAACACAGCAAGGTGTCTATATAATCATTAACTCTCTCGCCCTCTGGATAGGACAAATGATATACAAGCCTAAACTCGCCAGGGGTCTTCTGTGGGACTGTGTCCGGGGGGAATCTTCTCCTATGAGTTAATGGAGTATTCCTAAATGGGCTGGCTGCTTTCCTTCTGCGTGCCAGTTCTCTCCCAACTTCCCTTTCACAACCTCTGGCATCAAAACCAAAGATATTGTACTCATAGCATGCGCTTTTTTTCAAGACCCAAGTACAGAATTGCGAAGCCATTAACAAACCTTTTGAGTAGAAAAATCTGCTGTAATATGATCTGCAGTAGGCAAACATTTAACCACAATAGTGTTTAGATTATCCTTGCCAGGATGAAATAAACACCTTTTAATTCTCTCTTGAACAATCCTTGACTTCTTTTACTGTCCCTCTCTCTCTTTTTTGTTTTATTTTTACGGTGTTGGCCAATTTCTGTTAGCTTTCCTCCACAGTATTGTGACCTACACTTGTTTTGACTGCACAGCTGCCTTCCCACCCACACTGACGTTCTGCATCCGTCTTCCACTTGCAGCCAGCAATGTTTGCAGCTTTGGAGGCTAATGTTGCAAGGAGAATTTGGCGTGTCCATGGGTAAAATGGACTGAAGTGGAAGCCGGAGCTGTTCCTATCTAGCTACCTGCTTTTTTGCCTTGATTGAGTTCCTGCACCCTCGTGTACACCTAGTGCCCCTTCCGTACAGTGGTGACCATAGAGTTCTGTTTAAATTCTAGTTCTAAGGAGCTTTGAGATCTGCAGGTGAAAGCACCGTCTGACTGCTGATAATACTGAAGTGGCTGCTTCACCTCCTCGTTTGGTGTCTGACTAGTATGGGCTGTTTGGTCAAGGCTCTGCAACTACTGCAGTACCTTGTTCATCACCCTAATGAGTTCTCAGCATTTCTCCAGGGATTCCCTTCCCAAACGCTGAACAGTGTCTAAAGGATGCTTCAACCACTGTTGCCATCACCTTAGTTATGTTCAGTTATGTATTTTTATTTTTCTCAGAATCCCATTCTGCCTTAGCCTCCTGTTTGGCAGGCTTGCAATGAAATGCTTTTCACCAGGTCTTTATGCCAGATATCTTCCTTTACTGTTGCTGTCACATGTACATTTAATAAATACGAGAGAATGCAAAAATGTCATCCCGACCCTCATAAACTGTCTTTAAGCTAAGCCACTAGGTATTGTGGTTGATTCTGGGGAAAGAGCATTTTTGGCAATCAAGCAGAAGAACAGTCCAAGGAATGTAGTACATTTATTTTGTGTTTATTGTAATGAAATATACCTTTTTTCCCCTACCACTGGAATGTTTCTGGTGCTCAGTAATATTCGTTATCTATCTCTTTTCTCTATCCACTCTGCCTCTTGTTGTTACTTAATTTTCTTGACCATCTGATCCAGAATCTGTTTGCTTCCTTGCTTTTTTTCTTGTTTTCTTGCTCTCTTGCTTGCTTTTTTTCTCACAGGTATAGACACAGAGTTTGCTGGTATTTCTATAGCTTGTTTTTCATTCTACCTTCTGTTTTCCCTATTATTTCTCTTGTATTGTTTCAGTGCTTTCCCTTTTGTTTGTCTCTCATTATTCTTCCTTTTCTCATCAATTTTCTCTGCATTTTTTTCCCCCTCTTTGCATATTTTCTCCTCTGGTGAGCCCATCTTCTCCCCTAAAATAACCAACATCTTCCTTTTATTTTGTCTACCTTTCATTCTCTTGATTACTCTTTCCAGAGGTTGATGAATCTAGCGTGTTCTTGAAATATTTAAATATTTAATAACAGGATGACAGCTATTCCCAAGATACTTGTGTCAGCGGACAGACAAGAACCCCCTACCCTTCGAGTCTCCCAGCAGGCCTTTTATGCACTAGCATATACCCAGGAAACAGGAGAGCTAAGGGGAAAAAAAGGTTGCAGTTGAAATTAAGTCCCCTTGAGCCTTCTCTAATTCCTAGTCTGAATAAAAATATTCAGACATGTAATTCCTTCAGTGCCTTTGTTGCAGGTGATGGTAGAGGCTCTTTCTCCGTGCCTAAATACCTCTTTTCTCTTCATGACTGATCTGGCCTTCTGTTACTAGCACACGTGGGAGATAGCTCAGGTTATTCTCTGCTTTATTCCCTTTAGCTCCTTGACCTCGCATAGTAATGGACAGAGCAGGGACATACCTGAGAGAGACCTTGTCCCCAGCCAGTGCCTGACAAGCCATGCAAACTTTCTCCTAAGAAACATCTGGCCCTATTACTGCGCTACACACCCTCTGACCATACACTATCGAGCTCTGACATCCTCCTTTAACAATTCCATGCTGCTTCCTCATTAAATTGACACCAGTGGAATTACAATCTACTGTTCATTTTGTGTGTTCTTGCACTTATCTCAATTTCCCCTTATTTTGTGGAGAAGTTTGTTTTGTGTTATTTCTCATATTCAGTGGACTCACCCAGAGAAATACTTGGTAGAGAGATGCCCTGAGTTTCATCTTAGGCAGTTTTGTTTCCTCTTCGCATCAGCGGATCTTTTTTCCTGTGTAGTTCATGTAATCCCCTGAGTTGTTTGAAGCCTCTCTTAACAATCTCAGTGGTATTTCTCTGCACTTATAGCTGTATTTCTTTTGTTCTTTTGTTTCCCCATAACTGATGACAAGAGAAGGAGAGAGATTTTCGATAAAACACTTAGGTCCATGACTAGTCCACAGCTCAACTCAACCAATGAAAGGTCCCCTTTAAACTATCTGCCAGACCAGTCTTTCTCTTCCACCCAGGAGAAGAGGGATGCCCAGGAGTTGTAGCTAAGATGGCAAAACTTGTCAAAATGGCAGCAGCTGAAAGAAGGCAAATCCCTTTTCTCCAGAATTATTTGCACATCTCAGCTCTCAACCTTAGGAGCAAAGGTCTGCACTACCATTACCCTGCCTCCCTTTCATCTCTTCTGGATTTCAGGCTGGCCTCCTTTTTCTTTTCTTAATGCTTTCACCTTTCTAAATCAGACTAAACACAAATCTTAACAGGGTTCCTGGATGAAGAGCAAGATCCATTTTTCCTTACCTCTCCATTTCACCTTTTGCCTTCTGAGAAGCCCTTTTTACTAAGCTGTGTGTCAAGTGACTGATTGTAAACATCCTTCTCCCATCCTCTGAAAAGCCCTCAAATCCCGACTAAACAAACTCCACGGCAGCATGCTTTAGTTAAGGGAGAAGATACGTAACAGTCCGTGGACTGTTCAAAAAGATTCGTAGTTTCATCCTGGAGTGCATTTCAGTCCTTGAAGGTGATGAAGAGGAAACACATTTTAGACTTTGTGTTTTTCATAAACGACCTGCTCTGAAGTGAGATGAGTAACCTGAAGTTCTACCCAGGCTGAAAATATTTGCCCAGTGCAGCAAAGCAGAATTTGCATTAGGCTTTTGTTTTCTCTTGGTGTGTTCAAGTCCTTCTTCCTCCCATTCTGTTCTGTATTTTCAGCTAATGATTCTTGCCCGTCTCCCTTAATTGGAAGGTGGAAGTCCCCTCCTGCACGCCCCGCACAACATGTCAAGTTAAACACAAGTCACCTCCATTAGTGCCAGTGGGTGGGGGAAGCACAAAGGAAAAATATAACAACAATTCTCCTCAAGCCTTTGAAGTGTTAGACGATCAATCTGTCTGCTTGAGTCTGATTCTGAATCCCTCTTTAAAATGCATCAAATGTTTGAGCCTGAAGTTCCGTCCTGACAGCATCTGTGAGTCTCTGCGGAGACATCTGCTCCACAGTTTCACAGACGCTCTCTGCGTTCGCAAGAGAAGGGTTTGATCCAAAGGCCTAGCCAGAGCGAGCCTGTGCGGAGTCGAACTAGACAGACAGTTTTCGCAGGGTCCTGCGGAGCCTCGGTAGCGAAGACCCCGCGGAGCTGGAGTTCGGCAGCAAGGGGCAGGGGCTTGACTTCCTTTCAACCAGACCGCTCTCCACCACCGCCAAATCCGATACGGGCACGCTCACTGCGGGAGCGGGGAGGCAGAGCACCACAGCCTCTTGGATGCTTTCAGTGGCAGAGTTAGAGTTAGACGTCCGTGTCGGCAATAATGATTATAAAAATCCTCCAAGTGTTTACTATTGGAGAGCTAGGAACATTCGGATTTTCTCAGAGTAAAAGCTTCAGATATCTATGAAGGATAAGAACTGCTTTCTGCTCACTGTGACTATGTGGTTGGTTGCCACACTGTACATTGCTATTACCTCAATATTAATGTGTGAAGTAAAGCCAAATTGCTTTTTCATCTTGTTCAAGCCTACATATCCCATAGACATCAGCAGTCAACAGCTTGGAGTTGCCTTTTGCTATGCTGTATGTCTGTGTGCCCCTTAAAAGAGAGGCTGTAAAAAGTTCATGTTATGACTTAGCACCGTATAGATTTTACAGTAGCGTTCCTGGACAGTCTGCAGTGTCAGTAGCTTTTCCATCACAATGGTCCCAGAGACCATTTTAGGCAAGTAGTACTCTGTAGCATTGGGTTTTAGCAACAGCTTCCGTAATTGTACTGTTTTCACAAATGCCAGCAGCACATTAAAAATAGGCTGGGGCCATCTTTAAGGGTTATGAAATAATCTGAATTCACTCCTTGTGAAATTAAATTTAGAGTAGATCAGACCTATGGGTGGGACTGTAAGCAGTCTTCCGAGATGGCAGCTTTCTTTATAGGACATTCTTCTATTTATTGCATTACACAGCAAGATAATCATTTGCTGATCTGTCATTAGTGCCATCAATCTAAAAAAAATATTAAACCTCTTGTGTGCTTTCTTTGCCTCAGGAATCACGGTTCGCAAACCTGACAAACCAGTGACATTAAAATGGCAGTAATAAACAAGATGCAACTTTTTATGGATCATTTATTTGGAGGAAAATTTGTTGACCAAATTCATAACCCCTTTATCCTTCCATTTTATCATGCATTAGGATCTGAAGTCACTTGGTGAATTGCTGAATTATTTCTGTGCTGGATGCTTACTCGTTAGGTAGAAGCACACTCAGGAAAATCATTAGTCTTTATATTTTCAGCTGTGACCGTAGTTCAACTTATGTGAGGCAGCTTCTGCTTGGTGGCCTCTACATTTTTCTGCAAATCTCCTCTGTCAGCTGATGTCCATTTTTTTTTCCTACACTACAATGGCTGCAGCCTTTATACTTTGTGCACTAACCAGCAAAATGGTTTTTGAGCTTCTTCAATCACCAGACTCCAAATGATGCCCTGGGATGATGAACTGGCATTTGCTATACCCACTCCCACTGCTGGGATCACCACCAATGCATTCAGGAGAGCAGCTATGGGTAAACACTGGCATCTAAGGAACGAGTCTTCCTCAGATTGAAGCACAGCAACACCATAGTATTGAGGGGGAAAAAGTGCAGTTGTCTCTGTAATCTTAGACTGGAAGCTGTATTAATCTTAGGTAACTGCTTCTTCTTCATAAACTTGCCCTCCTGTTTGCTAGCGCTGCAGCAGCATTCAGTTCTGCATACCGAGTCTCCTCCTCCAAACTGCTGCAAATCACAAACAAAAGCAAAGTTTTTGGAAGCCCTGATTTCCTATGAGACCTCATTGTTCACAGATTCTAGCTGAAGGTTTGGCACGTGCTGAGCCAGAGTCAGGATGACTAGAAACAGACGGGCGTTGGTTTGAAGGAGCCCGTAGCCTTATCCGCAAGGTGCACCCTTGTGAGAGCTGGCAGCTGAAGCTCCGGTGTAATGGCCATTCTTACATCCAACAACTATGGCAAATCTTCTCTTTTTTTTTTTTTTTTTTGTTTTTCTTTTCCTTTTTCCCCCTACACATATAAATACCTACTTTTTCCATTTGGAAAATCAATATAAACCACAGAACTCAGAGCATGTAAAAGAGACGGCAGGTACGAATAAGTTGTGACCAAAAACTTTGAACTTTAGCCCAACTCTACACCACTGGAATATGTGTCCCTGGTGAATCTGGGATCTGTGCTTGGTCAGCACGGCGAAGAAGGGCACAAATAAGTCCTGTGCAAATAATTATGTTGGATCAGTTTATGCCTAACATTTATATATACCCACATAATTCAAGTGAGTGTCTAATCCCTGGGTTCATTTTTTTCCCTAAGTCTTTTTTCCTGTTTACGTTTAGCACCCAGCTGTCCCCTCCTCCAAATGTTCCACCGTTGCTCCCTAAAAGTCTTCCCAGCAGCTTCCCAAACCTGGAGCATTGTGCTGCAGTCTTCTCAGCGAGGGGGTTTGGCCAGTCCCTATGATGGCTGAAGGTAGTTAAGAAGAAGGTGGAAAACACGTAGTTCTGCAAGCCCTCCCTGACGGTTAGGCTGGATACAGTTTAGTGCGATAGTCAGTCAGGACATGGCATTGCTGCCTTTTGTAGTAATCAAAATAAAGCAATAAAAAGATCAGTTAAAATGCTTGCTGGAAGTTATTGATAGAAAAATTCTTTCTGCACGAAAGATTATAAACAGAGCTTTATCTGAAGATGGATTTGTTTTAATTTGGCATTGATGTATTTGATACCTGGTAGGATCAAAGAAAACGGAATCAAAGAGCAAAATACAAGCAGCACTGCTTCTCTGAATATTGGCCTCTTTTATAGATATAAAATCTCAGGACTAGAGTGCTCAAATTTATTTGTACTGATGTTTGTTTAAAGATCAATATTAAATAAATTGGTCTGGAAGCTATAGTCATAAAGCAGCTGTCGGACTAATGTAATCCCACAATGCTATTTTGTCTACTGCATGAAACCTGGTTAGCTGTGTTCTTCTAATAACATGTGGATATCTAGTGAAAAAGAAAATAGCTGAACTGGATTTTATGTACTTGGATTAACTATGTATGAATCCTTATATCTGAAAATTCAATGTGCTGATCCGACTGTAAATTAAGGCTAACTTTTAGATTTTTGTGACAAATTCCACTACTAATTTAAATAGTTGTGCAAAGAATTTTATGGACCCCAGCGTGTAAACAGCGAAAGGTGAGATAAGTCCAAATTTGCCTGGTTTGGCTTTGGATATTTAATAGATTTCCACTGTCTAAATATATATATAGCTCAACACTGAGTTCTTCACAGACACTCTTCTGTGGTTCCATTGGCAATTTGCAGGGATTTTGTCAGTGAAAAACAAAAAGAAAAAAAAAGGAAATATTTCAAAACGTGTTGTTTTGCATCACAAGAGTCACATGAAGACCTCAGACAAGCCTGAGATTTCTGTATGTTTGAGAGAGTGTCAAAAATGCTCTGAGCCAAAATGAGGTTTGTTTGTGCCTTGGAGAGCCAGCTCATCTAGAGGTCCAAGGGACACCTGAAAGCTCTGGATAAGCACTTTGAGATGAAGCCAGTGGCCTTCTAGAAGGGCCCCCACACCACACAGTGCTGAAGAGACAGCCAGTGCCTCTTCATCACGCTGAGGTTTTGGGTGCCTCTACCTTGGGCCCCTCAGATGTGCCTCGTGGCTGGGCCCGCCGTGCTGCTGCGCGGAGGGAGTCGGTGGCGGCGCAAGGGCTGCCGCTCCGCGCGGCGCGCGTGGATCGAGCCGGCCCCCT
>JAWLRI010000996.1:1666313-1702097 GCA_034781795.1 Crypturellus tataupa
GCGGCCCCGACGCACGCACAGCCCGCACCGCCGTCACGGTGCCTGCCGCAGCGGGTGGGCAGGCGGAGCCGCCGCGTGCCGAAGGCCGCAGCACCCTCAGCACCCTCAGCTCAGGCACGGCGTGGGCGTACGGCTGGGTCCCCCGGCATTTCAGTGTGAGCGAGGGGATGGCTTCTGTGGCGGGGTCACGATGTGCGCCCTCCCACACCACAGATTCAACTATACTTATGCGCTCCAGTGCAGCTTTACGGTGAGCATAGACCTGCGTGTGCCTACAGATGTTGTGATTCGATGGAATGAATGTCTGTAGGTAAAAAAAAGAACTTGGGGGAAGCTGACTGACCCATCAGAAGAGCCTTTCTTGTCTTTTCTCAGCTTTCGCAGTGATGTCCTCTGTCATCTCGGGTGAATCACTTAATTGCTGTGAACTTCTGTTGATCACAGCATTAAACTGGGGCATACTATCTGTGGGAGAAAGCATGAATCCATACTAGCCACAAATGCCTATATGCTGCAACGCCTAATGCTGCAGCCTTCAGGCCTATTCCAGACGTGCCCTGGAGCAGCAGGATCCTGATGCGTTAACTTTCTGTTCTGCAGACATCCACCCGTATTCTGCCACTTATATATTGCTTGCACAGCAATACATAGCAATGCATAGCTTGCCTAGCAATGCATAGCAATGACCACATCTCTATATATCTACAGGTAGCATAACCTTTTGTTTCATGTATTGGTTAGAGATCAATTTTACAGGGGTACAGACTGGGACATTTACCACCGTGTGTTTCTCCTGTTTGGAAATTCAGTAGGGTTTCCAGGTTTATAATCTGGATCACAATCAGGAAGGGGTTGGGAGAGGGGAGTAGGGGAAGGCACAGGGGCATCAGATGTAAAGGAGAAAATCTTTCCTTTTCATGAAATAAATTCTATAATGTAACTTAAGCACAGCTTTTGCAGCAAGGAACAGAATCCATTGTCCAACTGTTTAGGACTTTTAGTCTCCAGAAGCCTCAACTATGGAAATGAGGGAACCTGTTTACTAGCACAGAGTGATGCTGCCACTGTGGCATGTTTTAAATGCCGTGAAATGAGAACAGGTTATGAATTTGTAGATGTATAAACGCATGCTGTATGTATAGTTTCAATTTCTGTAACAAAGACATAAAACTTAAAGCAAAAATGTGGCTGATTGTGCTGAATTATTACTCCAAGATAGATTCATCAAATCTCCCAGCTGTATAAGACAGGGCTTACTAATGAAGTTCCCTATCAAAAAGAAAAGCCTAATTTTGATTTGGCTTAGGTAATGAACTTCTTTTTCCTGGTGTGATTATCTGCATGGGGTGGCTAAAAGAGTAGCAAGAGAGAGTGCGCTCACAGAAGCATTATGCAAAATGTCTTTTGTCTCTTTTTGCTGGGATATATTAAATTTTCAATGTAGTCTATGTAATATAAAATTATGATAATGACTTTTGGCCCACTGTGAAGGCAGCTTGCTGGTCCTGAGCATGTGTGTCTGGCTTGAGCACTAGGATACACTGTGGGAGTTGCCTTTTCTATTAACAAACCTCTAGATACCTAATGATGAATTTTCTTTCACCAAATGTTCTCCTTTTGTCTAAAATACAAGCATTTTCTAAATTGCTTTTGAGAAAAACAAGAGAGGCAGAGAGGTCTATGGCACTGACAAGGGATATTGAAACAAAGCAAGGAATTCAGTTAGCATCATTCTTGTAATTATAAGCCAACCAAAAGGTTGTTTCATGTAATAGTGAAAATATTTACTACCTTATTGAAATAAATGATGGCATTACATTAGTGAAAGAACAAATCGAGCAATTTGCTCATAAAATGTCAGTGCAAGTTCAGTAGCATGAAACTTGACAGCTGGATTTATTGCAGGTAATTGTAGCAACTTTCGCTACCCATAGTCTCTTCAGTTATTGTGAAATCTTTTCTCCCCTTCCGCCTTTTTTTCTCATTCCTCACCAAAAAGAAAAAGGCTTGGAAGTTTTCATATATATATATGTATATATATTATTAAATTAGGCATGAACTCAAAAGTGAATATATTTTAAATAGAAGAGTATTTTATAAGCTGAGCACAGTTCCTAGTCATCTTGGAAAATCCTTTTATGCACAAAAAGAAATGCATTAGCAATTGAGCATACAATTTCTCCATTTTCCACAGTTCTACATTTTTTCCTTATAGTTAGATACCTGCACAGAGCTCAGAATTTACATTCATTTGTGTTTCCTACACAAAATCACTGTCATTCCTGCGTGACATCACTATTACGGATATTATCATGATGCCATACTCAGAGGTTTAAAATTTCAAGCGAATAATGAGACACAGCAGACCATTAATTAACTGGACCATTTTCAGACTGTTGCAATTAGTAATAAAAGAAATGTAATGAAACATATCCGGAAAGCAGAGGCCTGATGCTTCTCCTCCCATGTGCTCGCGCGTGTGCAGAGCCGCAGGCTGCAGGGGAGCTCCTCACAGACCCAAGTGCCGGGTCTGGCCCATATTGCTCGGGCCTGTCCTGTTATTAAGGCGATTATTTTTCAGAGTTTCGCAGGAGACATGGGCTGCCCCCGAGGCAGCTCCTATAGGTTGCTTTCCGTGGCGTGTGCCAGGGAAAGGGCAGTGCTGTGGGTATTTAATATATCTGACGATCACAGAGGAATTATCATCATCATGTGCTTGTTTGCATATAGTTTATTTTAATTTTGGTAAAACAAGTTATTACCAAGAAACCTCTTATCTCGCACAGAATATTTAGAATTGCTTTATATTAAAATCTGAGGCAAAAAGATGAAATGGAATGCAGTGGAACAATAAAAATAAAAGCCTCATTTTTAATTTTCTGATACTACAGAGCCAACATAACCTTTAGCGGATTAAGAACAAATCTCTTCAGAAATGGAATCAAGCCTTCTTCTCTTCTTCCGGGTAAAGAACGTATTGTAGGTTCTGCATTAAATAAAAGCTATGCGAATATCCAAGAACACATTAGCAGGTCTAAAGGTTGGCAGTGTATGCAATTAATTAATTTAATTATTATACAATGTAGCTGGTAGCAAAGTAAGCCTGTATTTCTTTGACCCTCGTCTATCCTTAGCCTGTATTGCTGTAAATGAAGACATACAGGAGCGATGTCTGTCTCTGGCTGGCATTAGTTTTAGGTTTCACTGTGACACACATAATCAGGCTCTTTCTCCAAGGTCTATAAATGCTCTACCTTTTGGTGGTGCAGAAAACCTCTTAGCGTCTGGTCTTTCTTTGTAGCTGCCAGTAATCTGTGACTGTAATCTTTATTAAATCAGTCCTCTAGTCTCTGTGAAAGCCATTTCCTTGCTATGTATAGCTATTTAGATTTCATTTAAAAATAAATAATAAAACCTTCGGAGACATATGGCGTTCTACCACAGGTGTCATGCCCTTCCAGGCTGCCTCGTGCATAGCAATGGCTGCGGATCGATCGGAGAGCTCGCGGCTTCCAAGAAATGCGGCTGCTGGAAGCGGGGCGGGTGGAAGTCTGGAGGATGCAATGAGGTTATGTCTGTGCCGGGCTCGCCTTTGAGCAGGTCACGAGACGGAGGACTGCGCTGTTCGTGTGGCCAAAAAATATTGTTCTTTTGGTCACTTCCCAAGCTTCCATGCGTTACTGCTTCTTTCTCTTCCTTTTTTTAATTCTTTTTTTTTTTTTTTAGATGCAGCACTTCTTAGGTAAATGCTGAATGCATCAAACTACATGAGGTTCTGTGCAAATGGCAGAAGGAACAATACTTGGCAGCCACCTTCTGTGTTTTTATCCTTAATTCTGCATCTGTGTTTTATCAGCTGAACCAGACACCAGCAGATGAGCAGGAACTTCTCTGCATGGGGACTTTAGGAAAGTAAAACCGGACATTTTAGGAGCAAATGGCTGTGCTGCTGGCGGAGCACCCCGTAAACGGCCAAGTGATTGCTTACCCGGACTTATCTGGAGGTGTCTCATTTATACAAGAAAGTTTGATTTCGGTCTGCGTATTTTCTAATACTGTGGACACATAAAGATGTGTTTAAAGTGTCTTTTCCTTTATATTTTTCTTTTTTCCCCCTTGATCAGTTTACTTTTTTATGAGATTGACTCAATAGTTTTAGATCTTGCTTATTGCTTGCTCACAGATGGCTGCACAGCAAATGTATCCATTTCACATGCTTATTCCTATAGAGCCGGGTAGATATGTGCAACACGCTTGGCCGTTTCGAAACGCCGAGCGTGCAGTCATTTCTAGCGGCTATCTGTGTAAGGAGATTTCATTGTACAGAGCAGAGCTTTGGCCACATTAGCACTCGGTGCGTGCGCTTACCAAGTAGGTTTGTGTTTTTCTTTCTCCAAGTGGGTTATTTTGCAGCGGATTCAAGTCTGCAAAGCTAGGCTCAGATTCTCCGGCCAGGGCGCCACTGTATTTGTATTAATGTATCTCCTGTTCTTGCGAGTAAATGGCTGGCATTCTGTTTTTGTTGGTCTGCCAGCCAAACTATGAAGTGGTAATTGAGTCTGTTTTAAAGTGGAATGTTTTAGACAGTGCTTTAATTGTACTCAAGCCAATTCCATAAATATACACTCCAGTATTAAGTTATTTGGTACTATAAGCACTTATGCGGAATCCATTTGTATTGCATTAAATAAGTTTGCCTCACTTGTCTTAAAAAAAAAAAAAAGGTGTGTGGGGGGGAATTTGAAAATCCTTCCTCCTCCATGCATGGTTTTAAATTGCAAAGCAGGTGCACCTTTTTAAAACTGATCTCATTGTTGTCCTTGTCAGAATGGTCCTGTCCCTCTCTGTTCTCTCTATCCATGTGTAGGAAACGTTGCATTTATTATCACACCCAGTTTTATGCATCTTCCAGATGATTTAACTGAACTGATGCTGTGGAGGATATGCTGACTGGCACTTTTCCCATGCTTAATGTGTTAACAAAAGCCAATAGTGTCAGTTTTAACAGTTTTAGTTAAATTCCCATGACACTCTTAACAAACGTTGAAACCTCTGCCATGTCTTACCCTGACAGATTCCCTGCCGTCACTGCACACTTAAAATAAATGTCATCCCCAATCAAAAAGTTCACATTTTTTCTGACAATATAATTTGTTACTTTGTTCCTGTTTTATCTCTTTCTTCAGCACAATAATCCAAAGGCGCATATGTTACTTTCCTCCAAGTGTTTTGTGCCATCTTTTATTGTTAGCGCAGAAGCAATGGATGGAAATAGCCGCTTCACTCGGAGTTTTCTTCAAGTGAAGTTTTCTTAGTGGGAGTGAGTGGGATATGACTTGTGCCTCCCACAGCCATGAGGAAGTAGCCCTGCACACTGCCTAGAGTTGCTCGGGGGAGTTTCTACCCATCACGTACAAAACAGGGAGCGCGGTTTAGCAATGAGTTGCCCATCCACAGCGTCTCGCTGGCCAAGCGAGTGTCTCCGTCTGCTTTCGGCAGTGGACGCTGCTCCTTTCTTCCTTCAAAGACAGGTCATGCACTGGGTAGGGCTACGCGGGTAGGTGCACGGGCAGAGCCCCTTTGCCAGCAGCAGCATCTCTTTGCCTGAACCTCGGAAGGCCATTCTGGAGAGCGAGCAGACAGACTTTTTTAATTATTGCATTATAGGTACAATTGGCACCTCTCTCTTTTCCTCTCTCGCTGCCTCCCTCCCTCTCCCTGCTTCTCCGCGCTCAGAGAATAGGAGAGGTGGCTTTCACAGCAGCTGGTTAATTTCCCTGGCTTCACACTACTGTTTAATGATCCGTTTCTCCTGTGCCACCTCTCTCATCTACTGAAAGATAGGTACAAATTGTACCTATAAAAATTATAATACAACTCCGGGTTATCTTTGTTTTTCAAATTGTGATAATCTGAATTGAGGTTTAATATTATTTTCTTTCACAATTCTTCAGAAACAGCCAAGAATAAATCACCACATCCTACGCGGAGCATTTTGGTGCAAAGATTTTTACATTTGGGGCATTTGGCAGCCTTTCCCGTGGCTGGTTGTTTTTGAAGGTGGAAGATAAATCCCATGGAGATATCATCCAAACAACCGTATGGCCACCGAGCCAGCCTGCAAACCATTGCAAATGGCTAGAAATGCTGGCAGGTCTGACTCTCAGACTGCATCTGTCTCGCAGCACCTTAGAAGACCTTGTGGTGCTTGGCTGTGCTGAAAGTGGGGGGAACAAACAGCTCTGCCGAACACCCCAGAAATATTGAATCCTTCCTGGGGGCAGAGGTAGCAGCCGAGAGACCTTTTAAAGTCCCTCCCAGAGTCATGATGCTACAAAATGGTGGTCAAAAGGATGGTAAAAGTAAGGGGAAAGTGTCACCTCTCCCTAATGAATTGCTGCCTTGTTTCTGGGAGCGATCCCATCGGATAAGGAGTGATGTATTTTAGCAGAGAACCAGAGGGAAGTTTAGCAGACTAGTTACCCTTTGTTATCCTGTTCCAGGGATAAACTTCGGCCCCTGGGAGATGCCAATGCCTTATCTTTGCAGAATGCTGTGGCATGTATTTAATTTTATTTTTTTTAAGTATGAGACACTGTGATTTTTGTGAATTCATTTTCTTCTTTTTTTCTCCAGGCTATTACTGGGGGATGTCAGGGCCAGGTCCAATAACCGAATGAATTTGTTTCAGAACAAAAACAGAATTAATGTTGGGACTGTTTTAATGGGATGTCCAAAATAAATAATCTCTGGAAAAAAAAGATGCCTCAACCCCAAATAAATAGAAAACAGAAAAGTGTCAGCACAGTCAAAGAAAGGTTGCACATTCAAAACTCCAGATTTTAATACAGCAGGAAACCTTCTCTTGAGTATTATGACAGAGTTTAAAGGGACCTCTGTGATGATTGATATTCAGTAGATTTTCATGTGTTTTCAAAGTTTCTTTTCTTAAAGGAAAGCCATTCACATGCCTGATTAGTAAGCAGAGAGCGACCCTTCTTAAAAGCTGTGCTAGGAAGCTGGGGAATTTGCGTAATTTAGAGAAACGTGTTGGACAGAGGGGTTTAGAAGTGAAGGTATCGTGTCTTCCTATGAGAAATGTGCTAGAGAATCCTATTTCTGAATAATAGACCCCAAGTCTTCTATTAAAATACTGAATCACAGTTTGCTGAATTATGACACTGGTTTTGGAGTGCCTTTCCCTGTGTCAGGTTGAAGTCCATCTCTTACCATCACTTTTGCAAACAAAGCAAACAAAGAACCAATACTGGGCATGAAACTAAGTGCTTTAGGAGTCACTTTAGGTGTTAACAGCTGTCATAGCAGGTACATGGTAACACTGAAGATAGGAAGGAGAATTTTTTCCCCATAACAGGGAAAAAGTTTTAAAAGAACCAGAACCAAAACCATGAGCTGCAAAGCAATTGACCACGAGAACCAATTTCCTAGAAATTACTATACCATCATGAATTTCATACTTGTACTCTCAGTTTCCTAAGATATCAGCAACTTTTCTCCACCCCCTTCTTTTTGAGATGTAAGGGTAAGATACAACCAGCTACAACTCATCTCTGGGCACCTCTGCTCTGCAAAAGATGCCCAACTCTGCATCCTTATGCTATAAAAGCTCAGCACATCCTCTAGTCCTCACTTTTTACCATAGGCCAAGCAAAATCTTTATCCTTGACCTCTTTCACAGCTTTCCGCATTAGAGGAATTACTCCATGCAGTTGCTTCACACTGTGGCACCTCTATCTAAAGTGGGTCTACATTCTGCTACTGATCCCAAAGTTAGGAAAGCCATTGGCATCAGTATAAATGTCTCTTTCCCCATTGGCCTGTGTGCCTAGGAGGGCCTGTGAGTGCCCACCAGTTGTGCATGCTTGCCTTGATGACCATTACAGCCCGTAACACAGGACACCGCTTAATGAAAGCACTGTAGAGCTTTGCAATCTTTCGGCATGTACAACCTTGGCTCAAATTTGTTTGACTAGGACCTATGTCAAAATGTTGCAAATGAGAAAGACATACAAAATCCGCCTTCAGAAAAATAGTAACTGGGAAAAAAAAGACTCATGACATATATTTTCACTGTAAAATGTTTACCAGACTCTGCTTGAAATTCAGGTTGTTTATAACCAGCAATCCTTTTGGAAATTACTTTAAAGAAAGCTTAATGATTAGAGATTATTGTAAAGCCGGATTTCCGTGAATACCGCTTTAAGTGTTTTTGGCATTCATAGATCTCCTTTGTTTTGTGACCTTCCACCACGACTATGTGATGTTCCAAAATCAGACAAATGTTACCACTACTTCTTTAGCATTAGATGACTATTGAAAGACCACACAAGGCCAGTAGATATTCTGTGGTCTGGTTTCCTACTTTCAGCTCTGACTCTTTGGAAACAGAACTCCATTTCCATATACCCTAGTTCTTCAAACTCGTTTTTCACGTGCCATTCAAATGTTTTCAGACTGGCCAGGCTATTTCTGCAGCCTCAGATAAATGTTCAGCAACATCATGCGCACTTGCTGAGCCTCTCTGTTCGTATTGAACTGCGATTGTGGTTACACTTGGGCAGGAAAGTTTCCTTGCAAGTGGCTTACGGTTGCAGCGCGTGGGTCCAGGGCATCCCATGCCTGCGAGCAGCGGCTCCTGCCCTCTCGTGCTGCTGCCCGTGCCTGCCGTGGCAGTCGAAGCAAGTCTGTGTGCCCTGGTCACTCTAAGACTTTGAGAGAGGCAGCCCAGCTTCTTTGCAGGTGTTGATCTTCCTCAGGCTGGACTGGCCTTTTCTTGGAAAAGGTGATGCTTTTCAATGATACTGGGAACATACATTGGGAATGTTCTAATGAATATAGAAGATAACATAAAGCGCATTTCTTTTTCCAGATGTTAGCGATTTATGGCTATCTGTTATCAGTGTAATGGTATTTTCAGTACTCCATCAATCTAGCTTTTCTCATCAGTATGATAACATAATTGCATATAGATCCAGTACCCCTAGCAATGCACTTTCAAAACCCAGACTGCAGTTCCTTTTTTCTTCCCTTTTTTTTTTTGGCTAAGTTCTCTGCCGTCTTGCTTTTCAAGCAGCAGGAAAGAAAAACATCTACATTAATTTTTTCTAGTAACCCTTCTTCTAGCATGACATCCTGTGAAATCTGTTAAAATCTTTCACTCTTAAAAACAAAAAGAATATATGTGTATTCATATATGTATATTAATTCCACAGAAATAAGAACTTAAGCTAGTACACATTTGTATATATGTGGTTATATATAGAGAGAATGCGTGTGTACACATATTTGTAAAACAGCTTGGTTGTTATATATATATGTGAAGCAACTCAGGGGGAAAAAAATACCACTTTGGTACATAAATTAAATCATAACCTGGCAGAACTGGCCGTTCGGAGTGTGAAGCTGCGCTGCCTCCGGCAGCTCTGCCCTGTGCGGGAGAGAGGGGCGCGCGGCCCCCGTGGCCCTTTCCGGAGCTCTGCAATCAGCCGGGGGAGGAGGAGGAGGAGGACGAGGAGGAGGAGGAGGAGGGGGCTCCCGACTGCACGCTCCTTCATCAGCACGGCCTCCCTCCAGGGGCCCGCGCCGAATCCGTTAAGATTAGCCGTGTTCCACATTAGTGACAGCAGCGGCCTCGCGCTCTCGGGAGCGCGCGGTGGCAGGGCACCGCTTGCCGTCTGAGCAAATTCAGGGCTTTAATTGCGGGGGATTTTTTTCCATTACCTGTTAATTGATAAATCATGCTCGCAGCACTGTGAAACGAGCTGCCTTGCGAGCAGCCCTCCGGGTCCCTCTTCGGAGCCCCTCGGAATGAGGACGGATCAAACGTCAGGCGCGGAGGGCCCCTCGCCAGGGGAGCCCGTGCACCGTAGCGGCACGGTGAGCGGCTCTGGGAGCTACCGCGGGGCCGCTGCCCGCGCGTGGGGTAAACCAGAAAGTCCCGGCAGATCCCCAGCTGCGGTGGGGCAGCGTGGGGCTGGCGAGGCAGAGCAGAGGGGGAAGAGGCAAAGGTGAATTTTAAGTCACCTTCACGCACCTGCGCAGGCTGCATGTGCACGCACACGCGCAGCTGCTTTGTGCACGATGGCCACCGCTACAAATCGGGCCTTTCATCAAAAATCAACAACAAAAAATGAGCTGGTCATTAAAGCCACAGTCTTCAGGAGGCACATGAAACATGCTTTTTTTTTTTTTTTTTTTTAAGATCTCTTTTGTCATTTCTGTCCTTTTATTCCTGCTTCTATTGCAAGTAGCAAGAGGCCACTGTCTTGGGAGGAACAGTAAAAATCCTGAGTATAGTGAAATAATTTAGCTGATAATTCCCCACTGTATAATTTTCTACGCTTCCTGCTAGCTGACCTTGTGGGCTCCTGTCAGGTTGCTAAGGGAAATCCAGCAGGACTCCTGCTCTGCTCCTCTACTTTTAAAAAAGTATTACAGGAAATGGAGGCATGTTTATGTCAGCTTAGTTATGTACGGTTTTGATCAGATGGCATTCTGTAACCCTTTACGTGTATTCTGCTTTTTTTTTTTCTCCTTTTTTTTGTAATTTGGATGATAGCTCTGTACAGAGGAGCCCTTCCAAACTAATCGCTTGTCATTTTGAAGGTGGGAAGCATCACAGACAGTCGGGAGCGGGCACGTGCACGTGTGCGTGCAGTCGAGGTGAAGAGCGTAATGGAGGACCCGGATGAACCTGGTGGAGTAGTGCCTGAGACTGCCCGGGCTCTTGTGTGTTTGTACAAATGTAGGTGTATTCTCTGCACTAAATAACAGTGACAACGAGGGGTTGAGGTTGCCATTTCCGGTTGGTTCCACTCTGGCAGTGGGAACAAAGGTGTTAAGGCCTCCTAGGCATTTGATGGCTTGTGTGCAAGCAGGCGGGCGCTCCCATTCCGCCTCTCCGCAGACAGGTGTAGCCACAGAAAGCAATCTGCCGCGGCTGGCGCTTTGGTGACCAGAGCGCAGCAGGGCGGACACAGACGGACACGCAGAAATAGCTCCTGGCCTCTCTGAGGTGGCCCCTGCAGGCCCAAGGAGGCTTGGACGGGAAGCGCGGGCAGGAGGCTGGCACTGCTGCTGCCCAGGCCATACCTGTTGTGCGGATAAATTGAAAACGTTGCTCGCCAGGGCTATCAATCTGGCACCTTTGACAAGCCCCCAAAATAAATGAATCAGAGTGGATTTGACTCATATTTCCTTTCTTTTTTTCTTTTTTTTTTTTTTTTCCCAAGGGTAGTTGTAAAATTAAAACTTCTTCAGAGGTGTATCTAGACTGTGCTGTTGTGCCATGATGTGCCCGGGTTTGGAACTGCATGTTTTGGGCTTTGAGCTGCTCTTTTTCTTTGTTAGGATCCTTTAGATTTTCCAGCTTGCCATGACAGAGGCCCCTGCAGACCTCATGCAAAGCCAGAGACACCAGGCTCCTCTAGGAACCCAGATTGTCCCTATGGCCTCTAACCGTATCACAAGGTGTTCAAGGTCACTCACAATGCGTTTTGGCAAGCTAGGCTCTGCAAGCAGGTGCAGCCCTTGCCTCCACCGTGCTTTTCCCTGACCTGGGAAAGTTTCCCCTGTGCAACTTGTACTGGAAATAACAACCCATTGATTGGTGTCTGACTTATTCGTAGGTAATTATAGACCATTGATCTAACCGGGCTGCAACTATGGCGCTGTAAGCTGTGCGGCCTCATTACCTCTGCCCCGGTGACTGCGGCATCGAGTCATTGGAAAACTCATCCAGAATTGAATCCTACCTTAAGTTTTTGTCTGCTGTAGAAAAAGAGAAGGTGAAATGGTCATTTGCAAGTGTTGTAGGCTGCGTTTGAAACCTTTGCAGCTGGATGTGTGAACCAACGTGGGGTACCTGGGACAAGCGAGCTTCCTGCTTGGCGCTGCTGTCCATAGGCTACGGCTGCACAACGGGAACTCCATCAGCCGGTTTGCGCTGCCTCGCAGCTCGCACAAGGACAGCACAGCCATATATGTGCTTAAATGTTATTATTCTGCGGCATAGAGCAGAACATGACGTTGTGTTGGATCAGATGCCTTTAAAATTCAGCAATAGTAGCAAATTATGTCTGCTATGGATTAAACACAAGCATTTTTTGATCTACATTCAATTGCACGCCCCAGAATTTTTATCAATAAGTCTACGATTTATAGGCATTGATTTTGCTAGGCCTTTAACAGGAAAATAAAAAGGGCCCTCAATGATCGAACTCAAAACCCATTGCTCTTGCAAAAATTTGGAATTTTGTATTAGTAAAGGTGGTAAATCTTTAACCAAAACAGCCTAGACAGTAAAATGTCACAGATATTATTTGGAGGGTGTTTGATGCTTTTAACTAATGTTTTATTTTGGAAGAAAAGTAAACCCTTTAGGTGGTCATGTAAGTTATTTGTCAGTTTGTCTGTCCTTTTTGTTCTCCATACATCCCATCTCACTGCCATATGCACAAACAAAAGTACCATTGTGTATTATAATTTTATGTACCTCCAATTTTCCTGCATTTCTTCTGCATTATGAGTTTTGGAATCAGAAGAGAAACACAGATATGTTTTTAGATATTTGTTTCTAAGAAAAACCCTTCATTCATTTCTCTCTCTGTTTTTTTTGCCAGCACCTATGTTCATAAATAAAGGAAAATATTGTACCTGCCAGGAAGTATTACAAAAAGCACTTTCTTTCATGTCAGCTTTCATTATTTTTAACAGGTTGTGTAAGGACATTCAGCCTGGTGCATTAGAATATGCAGGGTGTGTGTGCATGGTTTATATTTGCACCCAGATCTGAATACATTTGATGTTAGCGGTGGATTTTTATGTTTGTTGGAGAATGGTATTTTACCACATATGACAGGACAGCAAAATTGCTTTGTAAGTCTAGCTGCTGGGCCTGTCACCTCTGAGTACAAAGCAAATGTATGGATAGAGGAAAAGCAGTGGATGTGGGGCTTACAGCAGGATAGGGGAAAAGCAACGAATATGGGGCATGTAGTGAGAAAATACTTGGATGTGATTTCCAGTAGTACAAAGCAGGAGCTCCATGAAGACAGTATTTAACAAAACGGGCCAAGGGGCTCAATGTGGCCATGCAGATATAATCTAACTGGTAACTATTAAAAAAAAAAGACCAGTTTGTGCTGCCTGATAATGGTCAGGGGGAGGTAATAGGGGTACCTCTGTGGACAGCATAAGCCTCTGTTTCATATGCACAGAAATATTATCCAAATAGTAGTATGCTTTCCTTTTAATACACGCTATTGCGTGTACATTATTCACTGACAGACAGGTGACTGGTTCAGATGGGCATAGACGGTATAATTTATGCATCCATTTGGCGTGTGCGTGTTTCCAGATCATGGCATTGTCTCCTCTTCTTGCTAGATAAGTTGAAACATTGACAGGCAGTGTGTTCACTTTTTCCTTTTATTACAGTAATTTATAAGATATTTTAGCTAACAGGAGAACGGCCCAAGGGGGCATTCTCATGTTAATTACCAAATGTGGGCTTGTCAAAATCAAATAGCTTCAGGAATAATGCAAGTAGTACTGCATCATTATATTGTTTGGCCCTCAACCCCAATATTAGTTTTTAGAAGGGAAAAAAATGCTTATTTTATTGGGCTTTTAAATTTGAAAAATCCCCAGGTCTGACCCATCAGAGACTGGAGGAGAAATACAAAGGGAGTGTGTAGTTTAAGATTTAAATGCAGGTGATTTTTTAACCTTCCCCTTTTCTATGTTCAGCTAAAAACAAAAGAAGTGTCAGAATGTTGATCGCCACTTTCATACTCTTCCTGCACCCACTGCTTGTTTGCAGATGCTGTAGTGTACCATTGGGACAATTTGCTCCCTGTATTGCTGCTTAGTTTGCAGCTTTTTTCATTTCCCCTTCTGAACGTCAATGATGACCACCCAATGTCATTTTCTGACAATGCTGTTTCTCCAAAACCATCCGCACAAATATTCCATCCCACTCGAGTGCTCCAAGGTGCTGTAGAGCATGAGTACCTCTGTTGGAATCTACCAACAGTTGAGGCAAACAGAGAAGATATGTACAAACATGTACACATAGACATTCAAATGCTGCTGTTACATATTCTCTCATCATTTATGAAGCTGTTAGCATGACCAATTGGCCTTCAACGTGTTATTAACCAGCATTTTTGCTGCATCATTGAGTTCTCATGACTCATATTTGAGGGTAAGAGATGATCAATCAATAATTTCATTTTTCGCCTTATATTACAGCATTACACAATCTACTTTGTTCCTCAAACTGTCTTTGCCACCTCAAGAACTAGCAACAAGAATCCTGTCAGACAATCCACTCATTCTTCAGATGGGTAAAGGTGAATGCCTTCCTGGAAGGGTGTTCTGCCATTCTGAAGTTTGGCATTGTTGTCTTTATTTATTTTAACTTTACTGATTTTCTGCTGTTGGCAGGTTTCACGGAAAAGAAACAGAATTTATGAAATCATTTAACAAACCCACATGAATCTTTCTGAGCTCCAGGATGTTACCTAGTTTGAGGCTTATCTTACATGCTGTTCCACATGAACCCCTCTAATTGTCAAGTAGCTTCTTAGGAGACGCCTTTTCCAAAAGTAGTCAGATTCCAGTCCTGTTGATCCATCTTGCATTACACAATCCAAATCCACAAATCCCTAAACAAAAACTCCTAGCAGTGGTATTCTCCTGATGTGCCAAAAGAGAGCTGGTGGCCTGAGCATTTCTGACTGCAGTGTGTACCCTGGTAGCTGAACAGGGTGCTGTTCATGTTGCCTTCTTACATGTCTCATGATGCCCTTTGACATTTGCAACACTGATGACAAAGCAGAACCTTGCAGTGAAGATCTTTGTCATCTGTTGGGAGCAAAAAATCACTCCATCGATCCTCCCACAATAAGGTAGGACTGAAGGAGAAGGGCATAAGGCACAAAAATCTACATGCTCCATCATTTTTAGGTCATTTATATATTACATTGACAGAGCAACTGTATTGTATGTAGGAGAGAATTCAGTTTGACTCTGAGGTTGTTGTGTGTCCTGTCACTTCCAGAAATTCAAGAAATGTCACAGACTGAAATTCAAGCAGAAAAGACTCATTATTCTTTCAGGCTGTTATTCAAAACTTCATGGTGACTCTTGCAAATTGACTCTGACAAGTAGTTATCAAACTCTCCTATATCTCCGATAGAGCATGCACAGCCACCTATCTGGATCCGACTGGATCCTGAAAATAATTCCTCACAGTCAGAAACACTTGACTCCATCACCTGAAGCAAACAACCTGGATTAACCAGCTTGTTAACCACCTGTTTTCTTTGACTCTTGCACAGTTACAGCAGATTTCAAATGCTCTTTTCCCTGTAATCGATACATTCAGAACTGGGTTTAACCACTGGCATTTTAGCCATCATCCTTTCTGCTTCGTTAGTTTGAGGTCATCTAAATCATACAGCATAGCTGATCCTGCCTCAAGGCAGGGGGATGCTCTAGATGACCTTTTAAGGTTCCTTCCAAATCTGTTTTCTACAATTCTGTGATATGATCAGTCAAGATGAATAGATGAGCAGGAATGTAGGGGTATTTAGGATATAGCTTCATTACTTGTATGGCTTGATACCTATGCCAGTGTTCCTGCGTAGATCCCTAGCAGTCCATTTTGACTTTTAGTGCATACCTTTTAAATAAATGCTGTTATGAAATGTCTGTCCCACCCTCAGATCCTCAAAGAAAGAAGGGATTGTTGGCACACAACAAAGACACGGCTCCCACTCTGTGTCCAGCACTATCACACAGAAAGGATAAAAGCATCGCTAGCTATACAAGTCAAACCACAGGCTATCAGGGACACTTGCATTAGTGATGTCTAATAGGAATCCGTTGGTGTGGAAAGGGGAATAGCACACAATGCTTAGTGAGGATGACTTTAACGCTGCAGTAAGGTGACCTGTACACAAATACTAGTCAGTAGGTCAAGCCTCATATATATAATGGACATTCTCTATCAAACCCAGGCTGGAGGTTGAAGATTTCCCATATTTAAGGCCAAGCATACATATCACGGACTCATTGTGTCCTTGAGCCTCTTTCTTAATTTATGCTGAGCAGCGTTCTCAGCTGTAGTGATTACCAAAGGTAGCTTTGATGGAGACTGCGGGAGGGAAATGGAAGTCTCTGACAGGGTTCCCATGCAGCCAGTTCACGGTGATGCTGTTGTGTAGAGGCGGCTGAAGTCAGCAGGTCGGATACAGAGTTCTACAGTCGGCTTGTGGAGAAACTCCCTTGCTCTAGAGGATTTAAATGGGAACACTGTCAGGTTTAGTGCTCCTGTTGAGCTCAATTTTCTTGGCGGACTGTAAGTGGAGAGAAAGTCTCAAATGTAGCCCAACACTAGGTCATTAGGGGCTTTAAAAGATTACAGTCAGGACCTTGAATTGTATCTAGTAATAAATGGAGCATTAGCAGTGTGTGGAGCTCACGATGGCTTTAAATAATAATACACCAAGTACAAAAAAAAAAAAAGTAGACAGCTTAGGATGAAATTTACTCAGCTTGGTTGAAGGAAAACAGGAAGGGAGAAAGTAGTGCAAGAAAAACACAGGAAGTTTGTGTTCGTAGCTGTTAGCTGGCTGAGCTAGCTAATGGGAGACAGAATCATCCCCTTCATATTAATTGTTCAGATAGAATCCTAAATGAATCCATTTGATGTTAATAGATGTGTTCAAAATGAGAATTCAGCTGCTTGTGAATAGCACAAAAACACCCTTCTGCTGTTTACAAGGAGGTATGCTCATTAGCAATTTCAGCAGATAAGCAGGGATTGAACCAGGACAAAAAATGGAGCCTGTCTTACCAATTGAAACGTTCTTCTGAAAACCAAGGCAAACTAAAATGACAGCAATGTAGCTACTACTAG
The DNA here is from genome assembly GCA_034781795.1 of Crypturellus tataupa. Lineage (NCBI taxonomy): Eukaryota > Metazoa > Chordata > Aves > Tinamiformes > Tinamidae > Crypturellus > Crypturellus tataupa. The sequence continues at coordinate 1,683,262 of JAWLRI010000996.1, forward strand.
TCATGTAACTACTCCTCATATTCTCCATTTTCTGTATTGAAGTGCTCAGTGCTCAATATTCTTAGTCCAGCAATTTTCACCAACACTCTTTCTTCTTTCAGAAAAAAATAATATAAGACTTAAAAATGAGTGTTACCAAAAAGAGAATATATAGGTCTATAGGTGCAGTAATGCAATGCATTCACTTATTATCACTTGTTTGGTTAGCAGGGTAAAATTTGTGCTAAGAGACCAAAAACACAGCGATAATCAGAATATTCATGTATTCCAAGTGCATGAGTGTTGAAAGTGTATGAACATTTATTTGCTGCCCTATTGCATGATACCTCTGTGGACAAAAGACACTCCTATACTGGAATCTGCCTGGATCTTTCATACTTTTATCACATTGAAGGTATAGAATTGATTGTCCGCAAAAACCTTTCTTGCTAGGAAGGAAGTTGCAGCATGAAAGGGGGGTACATGGGCAGCTGCATTTCTAGTTGGTGCTCAAGCCTCCTGCCTTTTACTGACCCTGATTCATTTGTAGCAGAAAAACAAACGTAACTCCAGAACACACATCTGCTTTCAAAACCGGGTTGAAGGAATCGAAAGGAGACTGACAGGAGTGCTTAGCACTGTGGATATCTATATTCTGCCTTGCCAAAGGGTAAATAGAGGACACGCGTTTGTTCATCAGCTTCCAAATCTCCTCTCTCCCCCTCCCTGAGCGGGGAGGGAAGAAAAAATAATTTGGAGAAGGGGGCTCGGAATACTTCATATTCTCTTTGCCCATTCCAGGCAGAGCCAGGCATGAACAATTAAATCTAGGGCTTCCCTGTGGTCTGTGAATAACACAGCGCAGTGCTACCCATCAGGGCACAAAGGCAGACAACAAAAGGGGATTTTTTTTATTTTTTGTTTACCCTTCAGGACACTGTTTACTTTATCACTGAAGGGGAAGTTATCATCTCGTCCCTTTTGGAAATTGTGCCGGCTTGATTCGGTACCTCCAGGTGTCGGACGGGCTAGTGATGAAGTGGGCACGTCAGCCGGGGGTTAGGAAAGTCCTACCGGGAGCTGTTGCACTCTCCCTCCCAGTCTCGCTCCCGCCGTCTTTCTGTCTCCTGCTCTTTCTCTGTCAGACCATTTTCCCCCTCGCTCCTTCTAGCAGCCGAAATGCCTTTTTTTTTCCTTCCCCCTCCCCTCTAAATTTACTTCACAGCAGATTGTCTTGTAGTAAATCACCAAAAACCCAAATAGCACTAAAGCATTCTGATACAACATTAGCATTTGCTTAACAAGCACAAGATAAACATTAAACAAAGAACTGCATTTCTTTATTAGAGGCTGCAAGATACATAATCCATGAGCACAAGAAACATGGGACCCAGTGGATATGCAGATGTGTGTTATTTCATTGGCGCTGGGCGGCCTTGTTAGAAAAGGTTTTCATCTGAAGGCTTGGGGGTGGATAGTTGACTGTCCCTGGTGGGGCTGTAACTAGATACAGAGACTGTTGCAAGCAAGGCTGGGCTCCCTGGTGGATGCGCTGATTGGACAGCCCGAGGAAAACTTGGGAAGCATCAGGAAGTGAACTCAATCACCTTGGGGATGAGAGGGTAGAACCAGATGAAGGCATTTGACTTCTTTTCTAACTCCCACTAAGGACAGATTGCCAGTGCGATCCAGCCTCCATAACTGCAAATCAGGCCCTTTCCCCTATGCCGATTTCATTAGAATGGCCAGCATGGTGCAAAGAGGAGGGGGGGAAGAAAAAGGTTAGACACAGTAATTTTACAGGCAGGCGGGTACAAAAAAAATCTGCATAATTAAGCAGTCAAGGCTGCTAATAGGGGAGTTTATATGCTCTGGGACCAGGCAAGGGCAGCACATATGGATATAGCACTGGATATTAAATCTACGGCATGCAGACTTACTTCAGGGCCCTTAGAGAAAAGGCTAATTATAGAGAGAGGAATTGTGTTTACTGGTCTGTCTTGGGCAAAGATGTTGAGAGAAGTGCAACCAAGTTTTGCAGTTAGACATGAACAGTCTGTTAATAGAGATATCAAAAATATGTGCTTGTGGTTGCTTCATATCTAATCAACAGGAAATCACAGATTCCAAGACCCCCTTCTCCCAGTTAAATGAGGAGGGGAAAACACATACATATACATATTCCGGATGCAGGATGTGAATGTGTTCATTATTAAATTGCTGGAATTTAATCTGAACCAAGCTCTTTATCATCAATAAATTATATTTAGCAGTTTACCCTAGTTTAGCTACTCCTGTTTAAAAATGTCAGTGCTTCTGGGTATAAGCTCCAAGTCAGCATTTAAATATAAATGGGCAATATGAATGGAAGTTGCAACGGGCAGGACTGAGCAGTTAGAGAAAGGGTATGTTTATGTAACAAGTCCTGACGTGGTGGACATTAACATTTCATAATGCAGATCAAAGGTATGGAGAAGACCCAAGAGCCCTCTGTCAGAGGCCCCTAGCAACTGTCTAGCATGCTCCATGAGATGATTTCTCCAAATTAGAAAGACTTGGACTATTCTTTATCTAATAGATGGCGATACAATTTTTAATGCTTTAAAAAAGTGATTAGCCTTTTTCTAGCTCCTTGTCCATTCCCCAAGGAAAGAAGTGTCTCATTCTACTGAATGAAGAAGATCAGCAAGGCATTATTAGGAAGTAGTACCTCACAACCATAGCTGTTAGGAGAAGCTAGGATCTACTGCGCATTTTGATTTAATATTTTGCTGCTTTAGGCTTTTATCCCTTTGGTGTTTGGATGTAAGATGTGATGTCAGCTGTAGCACCTGAGTTAACCATCTTCTGAAGTGCATGGCACATGTGAGACTGGGTACCCACCAGCACCTTTGGAATTTAGTGTGGTTTTAAGGTACTCTGGAACATGTAGGAAGAATCTCTTGACTTGGCTTCTTCTGTTGTATGTGTGGGGAGAACCAGACTAGTATTCAGGGTATTTACTAGGCAGAGATAAGTTTTGTGTTGAATCCTGTAACAGCATCACAGTATCCCTTGCAAAGGTGCTTTGCATGCTCTCTTTAGAAAAGAAAGGACCCTTCACTGATTTGGTAAGGAACCAATTACAAGGAGACCTTCTAACAGTTACCCGGGATCCCAAATCACACAGCAGGTAAGCTCGAAGGAGGGCAGCCAGGCTGACCATGAAGCCCATGCTCCATCCTTTCTTGTACTGTACCCCAAGTGAGCTGTGAGGAGGAGTGCTGGGTCACTTAGGGCTGGCCAGGCTGCTCCGCGCTGGGTGGCTCTGCGTCTGTCTAGCAGGTGGCAATAAGTCCTGGGCCACCTGGGAAAGTCAAAGATCTCCCTTCCCCACACCTCACCCAAAGTAAAAAGGAACTAAATTGTGTATATTAAGATACTGTTGTTTGAGCTGCTAAGTCAGAAAGCTCAGCATATGTTTGAAGTCCTGTTTCTTGAAGGTACAACACGTACCTTCAACTGCAACTGCATGACCAACATACATGTTGGTCTGAGCGTCAGGGCTTCAGCCCTTTGTGCACATTACGGTAGAGGAGAACAGAAAAACAGGACCTGGGAGATACTTTCTGCATGTACGTTCTTGGACACAGAGTCAGTCAACTGGGAAACACAAATCTGTAGAAAGCAAGTCTTGCTTCCTTTCCAGTTCTTGTAGAAATCTTTGCTTGTTTTTAATCTGCTAACTTGTGTTCATCTTCTCTTTCTGCTCATCTGGGATGCTCTCACTAGACTCCTGTTTCTTTTCTGTGCATGATCATTTAATTTACTGTTTTTTACAGTTGCTCCCTGTTCCTTTGGATTTGTAGATTTAACACGGGAACAAGTACAAGTGTACATGTCCGCACGCACTCACTGTTCCACAGTTTACACGGCAGTTAAAAGGATTAATGGAAATCCTATTCCAGCAATTTATTTCCATACTCTTCTGGGCAAATCTGGCTTAAAACATTTGCAGGATGCCTATAACAGTGCTATTTAAGTATCCATATTCCCCTGTTTTGAAAGACAGTTTGCAGACAGTTGTGTTATCAGGTAAGGTGTGAAGAATATAAAATTGTGAAAGATTCTTGTTTTAAAGCTATTTCAAGAGCAAGTTGGAAATACTTCAGCCAAAAGACAGGGTAGCTTTTCAGTAGTGGGGAGCAAGCGGATGACCTGTCAATAGTGATGATCTAGAGGCAGTCTCCAACCTATGCTGTGTCATCAGCCAGCTGTCAATCTCACCAGTGTGTCTCAAAAGCACTAATTGTTATGATAGCATCAGTGTGAAAGCTGCTAGGAAAAAAATATAGCCCCTTGGTACCACTTTGTAAAAGACAGGCTGAAGATCAAAGTTCAGCTTGGCTCTACTGGATTTCCTCTTTGCTTGCCTAGCTACCTGTTCACGTATTACTAGGCACCTAATTATAGCTAGTTGTAGCTGTAGTTATTTTGATGATATAAACCAGCAATCAAGTAGACTACGTGTAGTCTGCTTTGGATAAGGTATTTGCCAACTTCTTGCAGAAACAAGTCGCCTTCTTAAACTGGGGGAGAAAATGCCTATTGCTCTTTATTCGTGTTCATAGAGGCCACTATGCTGCTCATCCGTATTCTCTTTGCCTGATGTGATTTATTCTTTGCTTGATTGTAAGTTCTGAAAAAAAAAGAAAAAGGAAGTAGTTCTTCTTCTCTTCTGATTAGGAGCTTCAATGACAGAAGTAATATCCGTGTTTAGATAGAGTCTAATATAACACTGACATTAAAAGAGTCATATAATTATAACTAGCAGACACCTGTCAGTAATGTTCTCTCAATATTCTTCCAGTGTTATATTTGGCGCCTTTTTGCTCCATTAATCCACACATTCCACTCTCTAAATCCCACTGCTTTTTCCTTCTCGCCATCTCAAAGATCTCTCCCGTTTCTTTCCACCTCTACAGCCAGTTCTCTTATTAGGAGCCAAATATTTCACTTTGTCTGTGCTGCTCTTCCTCAGACTAGACAGATTCAGCCACCAAGCTGAGGTTTTGGATACTGATTTATGTGCTTTACTTATGGTTACTTACAGTAGTCTTGCCTTTTTATCACATATAAACTTATTGTGATCATTTTCAAAGCTTTCTACCGAGTCTTTACTCGCTTTTTGTGAATCCTGGCTCTATACCCCTGTGCCCTTCCAGTGCTCACTACTTTGAACACCTTTTTCTGGAGTCGCAGGCAATTTCCTGTTACCTTTATCATGAAGCTCTTGTGTACTGGAGAAATGCTGCCAGGACGGGTCCACCTTGTCCAGCTTTGTTTTCTACAAAATTTAAGTTCTGCCATGTTGTCTGGAGTGTTCATTTGTTTCTTCAGGAAAAAGAAAAAGAGAAAAAAAGAAAAAAAAAGAAACAAAAAGGCCTCCACAAATCTATCTGTGTTACTCTGGGTCCCTAGATACATTCTTTTCTGCCTTTTTTTGCAAGCTTCTCTGGGCTGGACCCACCATTCTGGCATGCTGTGTGAAAGGCCAGGAACAGATAAGAGGGGTGAATGACAATATACTCGGCTCCTCTCATCATTTCAGACTCAGGCAGGATATAGGCACAGAGCCACTTACCTGCCTGCATCTCTTTTGCTCTCAGACATCTTCAAATGGTCGTGAAAAGAAAAAATATTTCTAAGAAAATTCCACTGATGGGGATTTAGGATTTGATGAAGTTTATAAAATTGGCAGGATTTGGGACCTGGTCCTGCAGATACTAAGGACATCTTACAAAATCCTAGGTAAGGAGACAAGCAGCAGAGGAGAGACTATATTTATCCTGGTAGGCAATACTCAGGGCCTGAAAGCAATTGACCCTTTTGTTTCTATTTATCCCCACTTTTGCACCCCTGCCAGGCCTAATTTAGCATCTGCACTCACCTTCCCTGAAGGCAATGCAGTCTTTACTTGGCTGGAAAGTGTTTTTCCAGAAACCTTTACCTCAATTGGTGTAGGGAGAGATTTCTTGGAGAAGAGCTTGGGAGTGCGAGCTCGGGCCCGGTTCTTTGGCTTTTCTAGTGCTCTGGGTGTATCTCAGGAGAGGAGCAGCCTGAAGACTGTGTTGGTTTAAGATGTCAAAGGGACATCTGGGCACAAAGAGCCCTGTCCTTTAGGGCCACCCAAACCCTGGCAGAAGCAAGAGAGGTGCAACCACAGGGAAAACGACAAAATGGGACTGCATGATTGTGAGCATCATCATCACCAGGAAACAGGATCACTCATTTGACGGGGTAAAAACAAATGCCAAAAATACACCGTGTTCATCCGTTTCTCCTGTTCAGTATTGCAAGCTGCTGAGCTGGGAGTTTTATCTGCACTTGTGACACATCCTGCATTAAAGAATAAATAAATAAATATATAAATAAATCAGGCAACATACAGTAGATGCATTTTACTGCCAGAGTGGAACTTCACAATCCTACCAGGGGACCTTTTTGTAATGTTTGTAATGTGCTGCTATCGTGCTTTAGCAAAGAAAAATGTCACTGCTGGGCTTTATTTTTAACAGACTTTTTTAACATCAATTAATGCAAGCAAATGTAGTGAAGCAGATCTTACTTTTTATTTATATTTGGGTGAAAGCAGTGAGGGGGCTTGGGAGAATGCCATGTATCGAGGGGGAGAGGGGAGAGGGTTGTTAAACTCCAAACAATTCCACAGCAGAGAGGGATTTTTTTAACGCTGTGAAAAAAGCAGGAGGGCACCCAACTTCCATCAGCAGTCCCTGGAGTTCGGGAACCAGACTAGCCCCTGAATATTTCATTCATGTTGTAGCTTAAAAAAGCACATTACAAAACACACAGAGCAAGTTAGCCATCATGAAAGGCCACATCTTCCACTGCTGTAAATAGCGGGTCACGCCGCTAAGCTCGGTTCATCGCCACGTGCATTCTTTTTTAAAAGAGGTAAAATTATCAGGCAGCCCTAAGAAGCGGTATTGGCTTTGTATGGCAGGAGCACTGTAAGAGTTGCCTTTTATTATATTTCGCTCTGCTTTGAAACAGCTATACTGGCAGCGTTTTCTATCTTTTCCCCGTTTCTCTAACACAGATGCAAACACGCGGGCAGGAGTGTAGGCAAACTCTTACGTTGCAATATTGATTTGTTTTGTGCTGATCAGAAGAGACATCACTGCAGACCCTGGCAGTGCAACATGCACCTCTCTCCTGTGGCCTTTCATGGAACGAAAGGTGAAATCTAGCTGTTACTTTGCAGGTGTTTGACTTACCCTGGTGTGACAGAGTCTTGATGCGGGCACATGAGATCCAATGAGAACATACTGTCCATGATGTAATATCAACACAGTGAGCTAGGGACAAAGCAATGGCTTTAATTGGGAATTTTCCTACTATTGCCCCTTTTTACAGAGACCTTTAGTGCAGTTAATTTTCTCAGTAATGCTTTGGCATGTTGGCAGAGTTTCTGTTTGCTATAGCTCACTTCCAGGTTTGTTTGTTTTTTTTATTTTCTTCACAGCCACCTTGTTTCCATTTTATCTGTCTGGGGAGAGAAAGAATTTGTCAGTTGAAAAAATAAGATTTTGAAAGAGAAAGGCGTTGGTGGAATGGCTCCCCAGTATGGCTCTCCTTTCTCTTGCCCCTCCTCAGTTTGTTTGCTGCTCTGCTGGTATTCTTTACCAACTATTATTTCAGTTCTGATCTTTGGCTTCTGGTACCTGGTAGAACTACAGAGGCAGTCCACCTTTTCTGTCATACAATTTTCAAACACTCAACACAGCATTTTTTTTTTCCTTTGCCTATTTCCTTTTCCTATTCACTGTCCCAGCAGTGAAACAGTACTGAACATCAACAAAATATGTCTTTTTTATTTATTAAAGTATCACAGCATCAAAATCTGCATTATTTGTTCCTGACAAATGCATTGCCAAATCAGTGGGCTCTTGTGGGTCTTTTTAACACACAGTATAGCAAGTGAGTTTGCCCTCTTGCCCTCCTCACTATCCTTTTTTTTTTCTTTTTTTTCTTTTCTTTTTTTTTTTTTTTTTGATTTCTAAAATACCCAGCTTTTCCAAATATGACTGGAGGGGTAATACTCCTCCTTGACCTTACTTTCTGTTGTTCAAATCCTGCCTGGTGGTAAATCCCTTCGCTCACCTCCAGGTTTAATAAATTTAAAGTTGCTACTTCAGTGAGGTGGAGAAGGCAATTGCAGGGGCTGGAGGATATATTCTACTTTACATCTTTACGCCTTGGATACTTGTTTTCCCCACTCTGTTTGGAGAAAGACTGACAAGTAGGCATAATGTGACCGGCGCTGTCAGTAAGTACATAAATGTACAGCCTGCAAGGCTTCTGATGGAGACGCTTAGTTTGAAACAGCGTCAGGGATTCAGGATGATGGCCCTTAGGCTTTCAAAAAGCAGAAGTAAAGCAAGTTGCGTGTACACTTCTCAGGATTCTATTGATAAATATTTCCGTTTTTTAATAACATAAGGAGGTTGATGCTGATGAGAATAAAATTAGATAGAGCAGGTCTTTGTTCTATAATCAGGGTATATAATGTTTAAACTTTTGTTTAAAGGTGGATTGAATTAATCTGTTCTGATCTTAGACAAACTGTCATGAAGTCAGGAATGAAAAATGTCAGGTGCCTATAGCGTCTTTATGATTCCACATCATAGCTGTAGAAATATTGTAGAATGTTTTTGGAGGTTATAATGTCTGGAATTTCTCTGTAAAAGGGATAGCTGTCTTCACCAGCAGTGTTCCTTCTCCCTGAACAAACGTGAATAAACCCAGGGTCCTCCAATACTCTCTGCATCTCCCTCCTGTCTTCTGCTTACCTGTGGCAGTAGTATTGTGGATAAATAAAATACCGTCAAGAATGTTCAGATCATCTTCCTTTTCCCCTTTCTCTCCTCTAGCTTGTAATAATGTGGGGCAAAGGTCTACTTAACATAACACGGTTACGATAACTAGTACATTTGTATTTCTGCTCTGATGAGAGGTCTGCTGTAGTGAGACTCATCCGCTGTTGCTGCTCCTTCTCAGCAGTGTTAATTATTCTTCAGGCTCGTGTAGCGTGTGTATGGAAACACAAAATAAGTGATCGGGGAGTAGGATATTTTGGGGTTTATTCGTTGTGACAGTGTCACTTCCACTCTGACACCACCAACTCGCAGCCCAGTGCTCCCGATCTGTAATGAGGTTGTGTCCCAGGATATGTATTAAAAGCACTAAATAGTCCCTTGTTTATTGAAAAACCTCATTTATCTGAATTAATTTTGTGTTCCCCATTTCATTTGGGTAAATTAGGTTTCACAGTGTTACACAATTTGATCACAAGTCTCACAATATTTAGTGCTTTATTTTTTTTCAGCCTAAGCACCTCAAATGAGTATTGCCTCAAAATTTCACCCTTTGTTACAAAAGAAAAAAAAATGACAAACCTAGTGTTAGCTTTTGTGATTACCAAGAAATCCTATCAGGCAAAAATCCCTGAGCTCAAATGCACAGTCCCAAATTGTTAACATGCACTTGGATAGATTTCCTGATTTTTAACCTCCTCTTATGACATTTCAGCCCTGGACATTGTGGATTTGGGGTTTGCTGGAGTGCGGTTAGTTGGTGCAGGCACCAGCGCGCGATGAGGCAGGTCCTGGGGAGCATCACAGGCTCTTGCTGTTCCTTAGGCAGAAGTGACGCCGATCCCCTGTGAGCTGCAGTGGCTCGTAGGCACAACCGAGTGGAGATGATGCCTCCACTTCAGCATTTCGCTGTCTCAGAAAGGGAGTTTGTTCCGCAAGATGGGACTGCTGTGCGGGTGGGTGTCCTCGGCACGGCCCCGTGGCTGCCGGCGGCCCTGTGGCTGCCGGGGCGTGCGGGGAGGCCCGGGGCACCAGCCAAGCACCAAGGAGACGGAGGGGGGCGGATTTGGCGCTTGCCCAAAGAGCCGAGGGGAGGAAGGGGGGTGGCCGGGCTCAGCCTGGGAGCAGCCCAAGCAAGAGCCCCTATCTCCGACCCCCTCCTCCCCACTGCTGCCACGCGCGGTGTGAATCCTGCCCCACTCCTGTGCGCTGCTGCCCCCTTTTTGCCCTCCCTCTTCTTATTTAAATGAACTAGCGCACACAAGGGCAGGCATATGCGCCCGTGAAAACTCAGTGGGCCTTCTTGCGAATATCTCAGCCAGCAAATGTAGTCTTGTAAGTTATTTATTAGAGTATGTCTCAGTAAAAGGATAATGCTATATAGTGGTCAGCCAACTCTCTCTTGCTGTTACAGTCATGTTTTTCGTATCACATTTCAGATTTCCTTGGAGTCTTACAAGTGTTTTTTGGTTTTCCAGTGATGTTAATCACCTCGTAGCCAGTTAACGCCATGCTACATTTTTTTTTTCAGTTCTATAAGTTCTATCTAGAGAGGATGTACCTTGAGCTGAAAGCCTCTACATTTATTTTTCTCGTAACAGTGTTGTATTTTTTTCCTTTGGTAATATGGTTTGATATCTTATAGTTGTAACCTGCTGTTTGTTTTAATTGCTTATTGTTATTAATTATATAGTGGTAACATTGTTGGCTGCTTGAGCCAGTTGGCTGCAAAAAGGCATTTATCATTATTGCCATTGAAGCTGCACTAAATTACCCAAGATCTGTCTGGAGATAAATGCTTCTCCACATTCCTTCAGTAAAATTTGAATGAGAGTTAAATCAAGACTTTCCTTTTGCCTGTTGCCCTTCCATGCCCTTATCCTTTTTCTGTTTATTCCCTCTTTTCCTCCATCAACTTTCCTTTTCAGTCTGCCCCATCTTTTTAATTTGTTATCATTGCTACCATGGTCAGTTCTCCTTTCCCAGGCAACCTCCCTATAAAAAGTCTTTCCTTCCCTGCATCTTTGCCTGTCAATGATGCATCTCCTCCTTTCAGCCAACTCTTCCCTGTTTCTTCTCCTCGACTGTTTGTTTTTCTCATTTTTTGTTATTATTTCAGACTCATCTGTGTTTCATCCTGCTACCTGGAAGTTCACTAGAGAGAGGAGATATTTTAGACACCACTTCTCAATAGACAGAATAGTAGAAAATGATGCCTTAGCATTACCAAGGATTTAGGTGTGGTGAGGACTTGGTATATGCGTATAAAAGTGGCTCTCAGAGTGCTTTTTTTTTTTTTTTTTTAATCCTTACTGAATATAACAAATAGGGGAAAAATAACTAATGGGCCTTGGTTATTCTCTTATACACAAAGTGAAGAACTTTCAATATAGAAATTCCAGCAGCTGTTTGTTCAGCTCAGTGTGAAGTCTTGGTACCAGCAGAGAAAGTGGGAAGGAGAGTGGGGTAGGTTTAGAATAAAGTCTGGTCCTTTTTTGATACGGGAGCCCAAAGCTGCTTGCTTCCTTTGTAGCAGGATCAAACAGAGAGGTAGGGGAAGGTTAGTACAAATTAAAACTGAGCTTTCTCATGCTTTCCCGAATAAAACAACAAAATAAGTCAGACTTGAGCAACGTAAATAATATTTCATATTAAACGGAGCTCTGTCATTTTAATACATTTCCGTTCAAGGAGATCTTCGCAAACTTGCAAAGCCATTTGGTTGGGTCAAAAGAATCTAATTAAATGCCCAGTTATCAACACAGATCTGAGTGTCTTAACAGCCTGCACCATTTCTTCCTCTCTGATTTTTCCAAGGGCTGAAGAGGGGGGAAGGGATGAGAGGGAGGTTAAGGGAAAAGAAAGCGGGAAGAGTTTAAGAACTGCATACATTTATCAATGATTCCTGCTCGTTTCAAAGCATCTTCTACTTATGTAAGAGAGCGCCAAATAACCTGTGACTCCTATCACAGCATTCAGATTTGAATAGCAAATATGTATCAATAGTATCTTACAAATTAGAAGATATGAGGAAGCACCGTTATTTCTTCTAGCAATTCAAAATATCCAGTCATACATTAAAAAAAAAACAAAACCTTGTTCTACTCTACACTATTCTGTTCCACTCTAGTCTTTTTTATTTATTTCCTTCATTTTCTTTCTTTCTTTTTCCTTTTTTTTTTTTTAAGAGGAAGCGGATAATTCTTTGTAGATTGGATAAACAGCATTTCAGCATTTAGAGACTTTATCTGCCAGACATCTAGTGGCATCATGCCAAAAATAAAGAAGGCAGCCTTGACCCTTTCTGTATACTCAGAACAAAAGAAATACCTGATGAGAGGAATTATATACAAAACATAATTTCTACCATTAGTCTGCTGTGGTGTAGAATTAATATTGACTGTATCCATGCAAAAGAACATTTTCCCAGTAACCCTAACTTTGGAACAGGTTGTGTTTAGTTTATGTTTCATACAATAGTATTTTAGTTTTATCAATTTACGTTTGCTTTGTGCAACTCTAAAAGGTTGTACCTGTAGTTTTACCAGTTCCAGAATCGTAGATATTTAATATCAAGCAAGAAAAAATACTACCTCTCCAATCATAACGCAGGAACAAAAAAAAAACCACAAAATTGCATCTTATATATTGAGAAAAAAAATAAATTGAATGGACAATGCTAAAAGGCAAAAGCTTTTTACTTATATTCCACTGTTCTTAATTCTTCACAATATGAAAGTGACATTTTTATTAGCTTTTCCCCCTTACAATTTGATTAAATTGTTAATAACAGCTCAGGCAATCTGAGTAAACTCAGAGCAATTCAGATTGTAATTTTACTCTGCTAGAGAAGGTCTGGTCCAAGACTCTTTCTTCTCAGAAAGAAACAGGCCCTTGGCTCAGGGAAGAGAACAAAGAAAAGTTCAATTATAATCTCAATTCTGTCACTGTATTTGTAACAATGGGCAGATGAAGCGGAGCCTGATTACGGTTACATTTAATAAGGGAGGTTTCATTCTCTGTATGGGCTAGAAAGCGGCTCTGGGGTTTGTTTTCTTTATCTGTAATATGGGGCTAACAATCCCTAGCTCCGCATGCAGGGTAGGGGCTGGGGCTTGGCCTTGCTCGCTTGGGCAGCGTTTCGTCCTGTGGAAAGTCTAGGCGAGAGGCCAGGAATAGAGGAGACCGGCTCCCCTGAGTTGGTTGTGCAGCACTTGAAGGACCAGTCTCCAAGTTTTTCATCAATGCTCGTTAAGTGCCTTCTGAAAAGGTAAATGTTGAGCTGGATCATCCAGCCACAAATAACTCATATCACTGAGCTTATTCCTACTGGTTTACATTTCTTTTTATATCCCATGGTAAAGTTGTTTCCAAAATAAGCTCTACCACATGGGACTTTGTTGCAATGATACAGTGTAACCTTGTAACGTGTATGGCTGCCTGATCCAACACAGACTTTTTTTTTTTTTTTTTTCCTGAGCAAATTTTAATACCTTTTCCTGGTGCAGTTACAGACAAGGAGTAGCAAATTATGCATGTCCCATCAATCGGTGAATAGCCCTGTTACTGGGTTCTTGAACTCTCTCCTGGTAGCCAGTTGCCCAGAAAATGCTTTTCTTTGATGGAGAGGGCATTTGCTGCATTTAAATCATTCCTACTTGAGCTGAAAACATGACAGTTATTAAGAAATAGATGCTGCCAGTTGCAGAAGGAGCCCTTTCATTCTCATCTGGCCTTACCATAGCCAGACAATCCGTGGGTTTAATAGAACATACAAGGCACATGTGGGAAGAAGAGTTCACTTACAAGCAGCCAAAGTGAGTGCAACCAAGCAAAAAAGCGAACAGTTGGTGAAGTGAAATGCATCCCCTGCTTCAGACAGAAATACGGCGGAATGAAAGATGCAGTAGACTGGCTTCCCCTTAAGCAGATCTAATTTCAAAATCTGGCCCTGGAGAGATGAACTTTTGCTTTAATTGAGGAGGTGGATCCCGGCTCTCCGTCACTCCATCAATCAGCACCCTTTGCTGTAGCGTCGGGGAGGCTCTGCTGTTTACTCCTTACGGGCAGGGCTTGCTCAGCTTCCACCTTCCGGGAGCCCAGGTGGCCCGGCCCCAGCAGCGCCAGGCACATCCTCTTCCCACGAATGCTGGCACAGTTTCAACAGCCCGGGTTTGCAGACACAAAGTCCTAGCCTGGTCTCAACTTCCCCTTTGGGAAGTTTAAGTTGTTGGTGACTCAAGGGTTTAGGATTGCTCCTTGTGTCTTGCCCACCTACTTCTTCAGGCTGTCACTTCACTTCTTCAGGCACAGCCTTGCCTAAAAATCACTTTTGACTGAAGAAAAGCAGGAGAGGCATTACAAAGGTTGCAGCCTGACATGTCGAGGTTCTCAGCTGCAGTCCATAGCTAAAGTCATTCCTCCAGCTCGAAGTGGGGTAGCGGGTAAATCCGGACTGCTACTCAGGCCTGCGTACACTCGCAATAGTGCTCATGGCGCAAGCGTGAACTCGTGATAATAAAGAGGAACTGGGGAGGAAGACAGTTCCTCCCCCTACCCTGCCAGGCAAGGCCGGGCAAGCACGCTGTGATCTGCCCTGAAGAACATAGCTGTCCTCCTGCCTTTCCACCCCGTCCACAGCCCTGTCCCAACAGGTTGGAGCTGTTTCGCAGATTTATTTTTTACAGTAACTGGTTCTTTTCACAACTGTAAGTTCCAGCAGTACCATTTTTCCTTCGACAAGCTCCAGCTGTATTCTTTGCCAATGTCAATGTCTTTATCTCTCTATTCCTGTCCTTTTTATGTCAACTTCCAAAAGGCGGGTGAGGCTTAGCAGGTGAGGAGGCTTGTCACTGGGCCCTAAGAATGAATTTCAAAAAAGAATGAGCTTGTTTCTGATGACATGAGCAACCAGGTGGGTGCTGGTGTAGATCTCAGCAGAACTGAAAAGATCGAGATGCAGCACTGTGACCTAAGGGCAACGGGTGCCCATGTACCCTGCGAATTCCAGTTGTACGGGGCATTGTGCCTGTCCTGAGGGTTCGGTGTGAGGTAGAGCAGCTGAGGGCTTCGCTGTCATCCGCGGCACTCCTTCCTTATTCCCCGGGTCTCTGACTTACACATGTGTGCCGCAAAAACTAACTCAGAGAAGAGTAGAAGCAAAGTGAACAAGGGAAGAATGGTTTAGGGGCATAGTTCACTTGTAAAAAATAAAATAAAAAATGGAGCACAGGCGCTATGGAGTACATTTGGAGCACATTTTAAAGCAGGAAAAATAGAGGGACTGCAAGGCATTTGATTCCTGTGTTCTGTGTGAGGGGCAGAGTTGAGTTTACTCTTTGCAGATGCTTTTAAGCATGGACCAGGCCTCATGATGATTTACCAGGAGGCCATCATCATCTTTGGACCTTTGCCTATAGATTTATTCAGAGGAAAAGGCAGAAGAACCCTTCTGGACAATCTCGAGGGCGAATAAGAGAAAGCGTTACTTATAAACTGTTACAAATTGCTGCTCAGTAGTGGCTGTAGTGTTGATCAGACAATATCAGAGGGCCCCCAGTGGTTACTGACTTAACAGCTGCATGTAAGTCAGCCAGTGAACATTTGCTTGTGGCTGCTCTAGATTTGTTTTTATTGAAGAGCAAGGAGCATAAACTTGGGACAAACAATCCAGAGGCTGCTTAAAGGGTTTCATTTGTTTGAAGAGTATACTGAAAAGTCAGGGACTTCCGTGGAATGAACAATCCACATTGGAGTTGGTATCATAAATTGGGCCCATGCAAAGCCATGCTGGAAACTGGGAGGGCAGAAGCAGGGGGTCTCATCTGCTCTACGATATTGCATTAACACGGGCTGGACAGTCAGTGTAAGACAGAGGACCCCCAAATTTCAGTGTGTGCTTGGCAGGAAGGCTGATTTTGTTTGCTTTTAAAGCAGACTGTCAAGATAGCTGCTCTGGTGATGGGGCTGCACCCCAGTTGCGATCTACCTTTCCCCACTGAAAGATTTAATGTTTGTGGAAATATTAAACGTGTATATGAATATTACATCCATTTATTTAAAATTGATTCACGTTTAGCTATCCCCACCTCCGAGTAAAGATCACAAACAGAAAGTAATTTACATATGCAGAAGTTCTGCCTGCATCAAAGCAGTTTATCTACCTGCAGTGGGTATAACCATCCTCATCCACGTCACTGGGTCTTAACCATGTCCAAACTCGCATCCCAGCTGTGTGGGAGCAACAGTGAGCAGCCATCCTGTGCTGCACAGTAGGCACTTTGTTCTCACTCTCCTAATGGAGTTGCTGGATCCGTAATGTGAAGGACGTGCTGACTTGTTTTACGATGTACCACATAAGGGAATGCAGCACATAGTTTTCTGTTAGATCTGGAAAAGTGCAGGGTTTGTATTAAAGGTTCATTTCTTTTTCATCGTTCAGCTAACTCATTTGCACTGTAATGCAGTTTCCTATTCCTTCTCCTGATAGTTACTCCTTTTATACCTATTTTGCAAGCCATATTCTTAGTCTAATCCATACAGTAGTTGTCTAGAATTCCATAGCATTGCTTATTTCTTACCTATAACTCTTAATAAAAAATAGGGCTGTGCCAACCTATTATATCCTTAATAGAATATTCTAATGGTTATTAAATCAATTGACTCTGAATCTCACTTTAATAAATGAGTCAGACAGTATTTTCCAATTACTGTCAGCCGCCACCTTTCCAAAGAGCAGATTATTTTGATTGAATTTTTTAAAGCTGTTCAGCACTATTTTTTCTTTTTTCTTTCTTTCTTTTTTATTATTTTTTTTCTCCTCTGAGTAACAGCAAAAAGCAGTAGCTCTCTACTGCGGGGAAGAAGTAGTGCATCTCACACTCCATTCCATTTCAGATTTATCACAAATGGAAACTGAAAATGTGACATTTTACCGGTCCTTTATTTATTAATGATATCATACTTTGCACTTTCATAGCACCTTATCAAATTGTTTGCTAAACCTTAAGAGCTAGGCTGGGGCCAGTGTGTAAACAGAGCCCTGTGCATCCTCTTGCCATATCTGGCACCTCTGCAAGAGCTGCCACAGTGTGACTCTTTCACACTGGGTGGAGGTGAAATGCTGGCCATGCTTTTCGCCTCTCCATGGAGAGCCAGGCAGAGGGAAAGCTGCACCCCTCGTCCTCCCGCAGGGCAGCAGTGGTTTGCCTACACGTGCGTCTTACACGATTTCACCGGCAGCAGTTAGTGTTGGACCCTTCTCCAGCACCTCTGTCCCAGTGGTATTAAAAGTCTTGCTAATTACGTCGGCCTATTTAAGTAAAAGTTGTAAATTAACACCTCAACTTTAGAGATGGGTTATCTGAGAAACTGTCATGCACAAGGTGATACAGTAAGTCAGTGGCGGAGTTTGGAACCAACCCCAGCCTTCCTGGCTCTTGAGCCAGTACTATAACCTCACTGTCTCCCTTACATTTAAATTTTGCTGGTATCACATTCCTGCATTCAAGGGCTGGAAACTTGCCCTTTGTTCCAAGGATGTAGCGCTGAGCAGGTGATGTGCAAAAAAAGGGTGAAAACAAGATGGGGGCAGAGGCTTATAACTCCCTCAACAGCAGAACTTAAGGAAAAAAATGTGATTAGTTATACAAATGTAGTCAGATTTTAAATGCGGTCTTTAGAACTGTGAGACTAGAAACATTTTATTTTTAAGAAAAAGCTTAGAGATTCTGCACAAATTGATGTCTCTTGCCTGGGGAAGTTTCCTACCTGCCCCAGGCGAGTGGGTGAGGGGATTTTTTCAAACCCTCCTTCATAAGCCTTTAGGAAAATCGGATTTGCAGCATACAGTAATCAAAGTGGTTTTGATGTTTGTGACCAGGAGATCACCTCAGATCTGAGTAATATTGGAAGCACAACAGGGTCACATTTAATGGGGTTCAATTCTTCTTGAACAACTACAAATACTGTGTAGCTAAATTTAGATTTGCTTCAACATCAGCATTATATGCCTTTCTTCCTACCTTTTTCTTCATTAGCTAAGGTAATCTAAAGAAAAAAAACCTTTTCTGTTTGAAT
Organism: Crypturellus tataupa; assembly: GCA_034781795.1. NCBI lineage: Eukaryota > Metazoa > Chordata > Aves > Tinamiformes > Tinamidae > Crypturellus > Crypturellus tataupa. The sequence continues at coordinate 1,701,195 of JAWLRI010000996.1, forward strand.
TCCTCTCCAGCTCAATTTAAAGCTTTTTTTATTATTTTTAAGAAGCCTTCCTCCTTCTGAATGTCTTAAGAAATCCTCCTCCAAAGTTTCCATCACATGGTTCATTTGCAGTTTGCCAATGGTAACTCCGTCATTTGAGACTTGGCATTGATTATTGTCACCTTGACAGGTGAAAGATCCTGAGATGGAGCTCCCTTTGTCCTAATTGCTTTGAATGTCTGCATCAGACAAACAGGCTAATGAAGGAACCTCACCTCACAGGCTTCCCATTCCATAATTATGCTTTGTAGGAATTTGCACTTTCTTCAGCACTACTTTGTAATGACGATGTCAAGGATCTGGATACAGAAGAAATGATCTGATCAGGTGTGCCATTCTTCATATGTGATTTACAAATTTGAGGAAAAACAGGCATCTTGTACTACCTGTTGAGTCTCCTTGGTGTCTGCAGTACTCTCCGTTCTTCAGCTTCACCCACAGATGTAGGTTGCTTGTTCAGAGAGTACAGGCTACTGTACACAATACAGCACAGGCTACTTGGCAGAATATCACCCTCTCTCTTGTATGAAGTATCTACTTTCCTCTTGTTTCCCTTCATGGATCAGAAGAGAGCCGTGGTTGACTGCTGTCTGTAGTAGCAGAAGCAGAGCACACTGGAAGGGTTGTCAGTGATGGTGGAAAATGCAAAATCCTGAGCAATTCTTGAGAATCCATTAAAACAGTCCCTGCTAAGGAAATAGGCAGCAAGTATTTGGCAAATGTTTTCTAATTTATCTCGAGAGAGTTAGGAAAGATGTCACGTAGCTCAGGCATCGCCCTATATATCTGCCCCAGGAGTCTTTTGCACAGGATATGTTTAAGGAAAAATGCTCAACTCCTGGTGTGGCTGGTCGCGTGAAGTGT
>JAWLRI010000996.1:1702197-1739879 GCA_034781795.1 Crypturellus tataupa
TGCCCCAGGAGTCTTTTGCACAGGATATGTTTAAGGAAAAATGCTCAACTCCTGGTGTGGCTGGTCGCGTGAAGTGTACATCCGCATGCTGTGATCATCCGCCTCGATCTCCTCGTGTCTCTAGAGAGGCAGTGGAGGCAAAAGAGCCAAGACTGACCTGAGGCCCTTTCTAAGCTTGTGCTGAAGGTGGTGCTCAGTGGATCCAGCTATAAATTACCTGGACACAGGGGCTGGGAGTCAAAAGCAGCTGGTAACAGAAACTGGCTCCCCAAGGGTGGTCTGTGGTCACAGGATCGCCCAGACCACTGGCCTGTTCTCAGCTGGCTCTTGAAGCAGACCTGCCGTTTCACACCCTTGCGGTCGCTCTTCGGCGTGAGGAGTCACACAGGATAGTTGAGCGTTGCTGCTATAAAGGACCACGCAGAGGACACAAGGAGTTCTGCAGTTCACCGTAGACACACACGCAAAGCTGTGGCGTGTTTGTCTATACCCAGGGCACCATTCTGTCACATTAAGATTGACAGGGAGGTAGCAAAGTAAGGGAACATGCATGTGGTCCTTCCACAGGGCCAAAATAGGGTCTAAAATTTTTCCCAAAGAAGTCACCCACTGAAAAACACCATTTTACGATAACAGGAAATGAAAGTGTCGTAGATGTGACCATTATGAGAGCTGGCTGCCTAATGGAGAGAGAGCTCCTGAATTAGGGCAATTGTCAAGGCATAAGATTTTGCAGTCATCAGATGGGTTTTTACCTGTTTACTCTGCAGGAAAACCCCCCAATCTTGTGTACTTCATATGATTTTGTTGGTTTTCTTCTGCACCTTATCTTCTCATTACAGTGAGTGTTTAAACCTGTTAGAAAAGTGTATGAGTGTAATTTTCAGTAGCCCCACATGCAGACTGGATAGCACTGGGTGGCTTCATCTGTGCTCTCTAAAGCCTACAAATTCCCACCCTTTGCTAAAGATGCCGTAACTTTCATGAAGGCTAAATTTAGCTTTCAGACTAATGAGAAGTGAAAGCTCAGGGCTACCGTTGAGGTTTTTTTCAATTCTGATACGCTATTAAGGATCGTTTTGAGAGGAACGTGTGACCCCATTCAGTTATACACGCATCTTGTCATGTTTTCTTTAAATTGGTTGGGAGACATTTTTTTTTGCGCGGAAGGCAGAGCATCGCCTGCGCTCCGCGTGCGCTTCCCCCCGCCACGTACAGCGATTGCCAACTGCGAACGTTAGTCATTCCGGTTACTAATCGCTGCAGGCAGCGCTCCGCTGAGCAGAAGGGGGACGGCTTAGTATTTAGGCGTTTGGGGTGGGCAGGGCGCGCGCCTAAATCGCTCCCTTTCACCTCAGAAATGCCGCGGCGGGGTAGCGGTGGCCAAGCGTCTCGCTCCTGAGTGATTTTTAATAATCAAACACAGTATTTACCTGCGAGATCAATGCTACTTGTGTAGCACACCAGTGACATACAGAAGGACCTTTTCTAAGCGGTGCTGTGGGAATTGAGGCCTCTGCAGCAGGGCTGGAAGCCACATCTTACCTAGCAACTGTTTCTAAGTAGGACAGCCGAGGACTGCCCTCGTGGTGGAGCGGCTGGATCCGGCGGCACCCGCACCCTCCGGAAGGGCCCCGGGCGCGAGGCAGCGCCCGCCGAGGACAATGGCAGGAAACGGGGAGCCGGCAACAGGGAATGGGAAGGGTTTTAAAGCCCCATGACACTGACGGGAACGCCGTGTCCGGAAATGCGCAGGGCCTGTGTTGAGCTCCTAGGAGGAAAGCTACAAATAAAGGGAGAAAATCAAGGACTGTCAGAAAGGGCGCTGGGAAGTCCCGCGGCTTGCTTCTGCCCTTGCCTGTGAGGTGGGAACCTTGGGTGAGGGCGTTAGGTGAGGGGGTGAGATACCCTGCTGGCCACTGTCACCTAGAGTGGCAAAACACGTGAGCCCACAGCTCTTACCTCCGAGAACTGGGGTGATGTGTGACCCATGTTAAATTTCTCATGCTCTGCTTTGAAAATGTGCTCATCCGTGATGGTGCGGCTCTGCCAAGAGATCAGTCCTCGCCCCACTCATCTGATGAAGTAATGTTTTCCTACTGAAGTCCCATACTCTGCATTCCTCTTCAGCTGTAATTGTACGTGGAAGATCTGAGCTTTGTATGTCCTGAAATGTAACAGATAAAAGGGCACTTACTTCAGCAGCCATAGATGCTGAGGGAGGGATATCCAGTTTCCTGAGTGCAGAAAAGCTAAACATCCGATTGATTCGTAGGTCATGTTGCGCTTGTCCTTTGGTAACAACCGTGGCGATTTCACCTTTCTTTTTATTTCTCCCGCAGATGAAGGACTGAACCATGAATGCAAACTCTGCAATCAGACTTTCGACTCTCCTGCCAAACTTCAGTGCCATCTGATAGAGCACAGCTTTGAAGGCATGGGGGGCACCTTCAAATGTCCAGTGTGCTTTACAGGTAGGAGGCGGGCTCTGTGCTCCCCAGTCATGCCCTTACCCTCCATGTGCACCCTTTCCTCTTATAATTGTGTTGTGTGTTGTCTTTTGGCCATTTTTAGGAGCGAGCATTAGGTTTGTGCTCATTAGCAATATTGATTAGAAACCATTTAGAAAGCTGATCTCCTTTGAAGGTCAAGCATGCATCTGTAAGAATTGCATTTCAAGCCCGTCTATCGGAAGTATGACTTTTTTATGATTGTGGAAACAATAGTTTCCTTCAATACCTTCAAGGGTATCACGTTCATCACCTTCATGTTCCAAGCTTGCCAAGGTTAAAACTGCCCACAAATTTGTGCTTTGAAGTTACAGATATTTCATCTAAACCAACATAACTTAGAGCCGAACTTAGCCTCGCGGGCAGGGGCTGCTCAGTGCAGCCCGTGCTACACAACATTCTCCTCTGAACAACTAAGAAAGCCCATTCGCGTGTGTTTGTTGGCTTGTGGTGAGAAGAAACACCCTTGTAATGTGCTTTAGAAAGCAATCGTGCTGCCTTGCCACAAGTCAAGTTCTGCTCTCCCCTGACACAAGTCCAAGTGTGGAATAATCCTCCCCAAGTCAGTGGTGTTATTCAGTAGTAAAACCCAAGTGAGAAAATAACTTGACCCAGTAGGGCTAAGCACTGCAATGTTTGGGCCATAATGAGGAACAGAAGAATGCTGTTGTTGGAAATGAAAACACATTAAAAGAATGCCTACAGAGCTGTTGTGTGTTTTTTTAAGGGCTTCTTACTAGAATGTTTCATAAAATGATAACCTAAAACACAAGCGTTAATACGTAGGTTACATGCACAATTTTGCTTTACAAGATCAAAATCAAAGATAATCACAAACATGACAAAACACACTTTGGGCATTCTCGCATCAGTGGCATGCTAATTCTGGAAGCCATTCAAGGTTTCTGCTCTCCATTAATGGGAGTGAAGGATTTTCATTGATAGGCAAATAGATGCTTCAATACTTTCTTTCTGCTCCTCTTTGTTTGGCAGCTCCACTCCCAATAAAACCTAAGTGCACTCTTCTGTAGAGTATTAAAGTTAAATTTTTTGTCTCTCAGATACAGTAGTTGGTGATGATTATTACCTCCCTGTGTTCAGGTTTCACACACTTCTGTGAATTATAAAATTTAAAAAAATGCATAGTTCATCTTAACTGCACAGTTACTTATATAATGGCTGAGTGTGGGTAGCACTGCGGTAAACAGCTTTCCTGTTAGGTGTCTGTTTTCAGTAATTCTTTCTGTTAGGCAATACTTTTTTCTTTTAGTTTTGTTACTGATTCTACTATTATTTTCCTCTTGTCTTTATGTTTGCATATGTTATAAAGGGATTTTCTTTTTGTCTCATATCATGGGTCTTGGAGTTCCAAGTTTGGGTCATTTGTAAATGCAAAATAAAAAACATGCATCTGTAAAGTACCCAATGATGATTCTCCATCATCATTGAGTGAGATCCCTAATAGAAGTAATCTTTTAGTATTTGAAGTAGCAACTTTGTAAAACGTGTTAAGGAGTATGGAGATAAGTCGATTCCAATCTTTGTGAAACATTTTTCCCTTTTTGCTGTTGGGGTAAATAGACACTGAGCATTAATCATAAACAATGGTGTTTTATTAGCAATATGCCATTAAATTATATTAGTGTGTCATGCTAGAATATTAACTAGAAGTAAAAATCACCAATATAAGTTTTACATGGAAAATGGAATTGGAGTAGCTTTTTTTTTCAAGCTAATGAGAAATGTGATTAAAATGTATGACTCAGAAGAACAATATTCTGATATTTTTTGTTGCCTTGCAATTAGAATAATTTTAATGATTAGGAGTGGAGTCAAAGTCAAATGCCAGCATCTTTAATAAATCCTTTCCCTGCCTATACAGATTAATATTGTAGATGCAAACTTTTTTAGGTCACAGTGCACCAGGCATCCATCAGAAGTCAGTGCTGCCAACCCAAACACTGCCTCTGGCATATACAATTTAATTATTAATAGTATGTCTCCTAGGTAAACTGTTACACAGTCTTAGGGCCTTGTTTTGTAGTCATTAAAATTGAACATGTTTATATTATTGAAACCCTTGCATTCAGTGTGTAGGCATAGTTGATCTTAAAGTATCCAAAGAGAATTTACCTGCAGTTCTGTTTCACATTTATAGACATTGCCCCAGTGTAGCTGTGGGATATAATTTTTAGTATTAATACATTTAAATACAGAGCTGTTTGTTAGCTTTAACTTGAAGCAAAGAGAGTAAACAGGGCTCTGGCAACTATTTTTTTCAAACCTGTTGGTTGCTAGGAAGTAAGTTTTGTGTGTGTTCAGTCAAGGTGCAGTGAGCACAGAGAAATAATTTTGAAGAGAAAAGGGTATTTTTAAATATTTAAATTTAAATTCCATTGGTTGTTCTGCTAGATTTTTTTTTTTCTATTAGGTCTTTTTTTTAAAAAAAAAAAAAAGGAAATCTATTTCAATTCATTTAAAATGAAAAAGGATTCCACCTTGTAGTTAAATAGTGTTGGTTGGTACCTATTATAGCAACAGTGTAATGTGAAATTAGAGTGTGCCAGCTTAATTTTACCTCTTGGAATTGCTAAGTATTAATGGTAAATTGTTGTGTTTTTTTTTTAAACCTCTTCACTTGTAACATGAAATAGTGAAAAGCTCATTGTTTATCTAATATTTCAGTGTTTGTCCAAGCAAACAAGTTGCAGCAGCATATTTTCTCAGCCCATGGACAAGAGGACAAGATCTACGACTGCACACAGTGTCCGCAGAAGTTCTTCTTCCAAACAGAACTGCAGGTACCACACTTGTTACATGGAAGATATAATAGTATTATTTATTTGATAGCTGAGTTCAGAGCTTTGCATGCCACAATCTACTCTTATGCTTGCTCATGCATCATGATAGGGATGGGGGAAGAACAAAAAAAATTGCAAATAACTCAATCCATGCCACTTCAAAAAGCTGTTGGCAGATAACTGCCAAGTTTAGACCTGAATTTTGGGAGCTGTCTTTGGATTCTTGCACAGTAGGTTGGTGTAGCTCAAAGTATTCTTGAAGAGACAGAAATGGGCATCTTACTTTTCTGAACGAGATCCAACAAACATTTACCCAGGAGTGAAATGGGAAATAGTTCATTCTTCTGATGCTGAATGTCAGCAACTAAACACTGACGTATCAGTGTAGGATGGAGGGGAAAAAGGTGTCTTGGTTTACTTGATGACCAAACTCATTTTCCATAAATACTTTCTTGGAAAAAAATAGAACCATCTGTATGGTACATGGTTGTCTCTACTTTCCATTAGATTTGTGATGTTACTGTTGGTTACAGAGAAACAAAATGGCACAGTAAAAGAAATAAATATTAAACAATACTTGAAAATAGGCTTGAGTGAAGACTTTTTGTTGTATGTTAACTGTCTTCATTGCTTCTGTTGCAATGAAAAGTGGTGGCATATATTCCTGAAGTGAGGTTCTGGGGTAGCAGAAGTATTTCTGAATTATTTTATTTTACATTTAAACATTATAGTGGGTTAACAGAGGAAATCAGAAGAAATATCTGACTCCACATTTTCCAGATCTCTGTTTCCTAGCAGATGATCTATAGGGATATAAAAAGGGAAATTATTTGTACAGGAATGTTTTCCCTAGCATCTGATCTGTGATTTTCATTTGGAAAGAAGAGTATTTTGAAGAACTCAGGGGTTTTCAGCACAGTTTTAAGAGACTGGGTCCCAATCTTTAAGAATTTTGACTAAGTATCCTAAATTGACTTTGTTTTGAACTACAGGTGGATTTAGTCTCTTAAATAGAGGAAAAAAACCTAGTGAGGTATGCACATACATAAACTTATTTAGTATTTCAGTTACTGAAAGTTTTACATATTGAAACTTGATATTATTGTTTGGCATGACCATATGAAATATTTGTTTTGTTAAAAAAATGAGCATGCACCAATTCATTGTGTGAGATTGATATTCATATCTACTTATTGCACTGTGAATTTTTCCTTTCCTGACTATCTGTTCCTACAAGAAAACAATAAGAACTAGTCTTCCTGATACCCTTCCTTACCCTTTATTGAGGTAGACCTCTAGAGCATCTGGAGGATGATCTAAATCTGTGATACTCCAAGGTGTCTGAGCTGTATCTCTCTACTGTTTTTAATAGTTTCGTAGTTTCATTTACTGTTCTTATCAGATAACACATACTAAGTAGACCCAAAGCAGAAGAGGAGGACAAGGAAAAGATGACTTGGAGGTTGAGGGAAGAAGCAGTCATATGTAGTAATGGACAGAAGGTGTTTCAAAAGCAGGAAATAAACTGGATAGATGGTTGTTGAACTGGTGGGAAAAATAAAGGAGAAACTGGGAGGCAGGAGAAAAGGTCAGAAATGTTGTTGTAGAATATTTTTATGGAATCATTTGCTTTTTTTTTCAATTAAAATTGTTATGTTATTATAGCAAAGTGTTTCCACAAAGGTAAATTTGCTTTTTTTTTCCAGCATAAAATAATTTTTTATAACAAATTTTCACAAGTTCTGGTGTTCATCACTGATTAATCAAGATGCAGAAATAGGCAGAGATGGAGAGATCAGCAGTGCAGTTAGGAAGGACAGAACAAAAGGAAAAAGCCTCGGAAGGAGAGAAGATGGAGGTAGGCAAAAGAAAACCATGAAAACAAAGAAATAGAAGCAAGAGTATAGAAATGAGTTTTAACAGCAGAATCTAGATTAGGAAAAAAAAAAGAGCAAATATAACTATATACAGAGGTCCACATATAGTTGTGGCATATGTAGTCTAGCGTGTAAGCTTTCTGTCTCCCCTAAAATATGCTCCGATTTCAAAGCACACAGAGCCCCAAACAGCTGCCTTATGCATTATTATTATGTTAAAATCATATTTTTCCACTCAGAATTCATTTCTGCCCAAGACTCAGGGCAAGTTTTTGCTGTTTCCATCTAAGCCTAGTTCATTAAAACTTCAACACAACAGAGGCACCTGGTTTTCTAGTGAAGGGCACAAAAGGATGTCCCTACAGAGAGACAAATTATGCTCTACATTGGCTGGGTGACAATCAGTGTGTTGGTTGCTCTGTGCTGCAGAAGGCTCTTAATAGACCACATCTCCATACCCTTAGAGACAGCCTCTCTCTGACTTATCTACACTGGCAAAAAAAGAAGAGGTATTCATTTCTTATTCACTTCATTCATTATGTTTATTATTTTAATTAACTTTGGTGGCCCCACCCCAATTCAGAATGCATCATGCTTAAAAAAAATGCAGTTCCATCATGCCATTTGCATTCGTTGGGTCCTGGCTTTCTGCTCTTTCCTCCAGTTATGTAGATACCTAGGCTGGTGAAAAGTCTTTGGAGTCTACTTTTGCTGAAAATACCCTGATCTCGAGCCTTCTGCCATTTAAAACCCATTGAAGGAGATATCGCTTTGTTCAGGCTAACCACCAGCTCAAGCAGTGGAAACTTTGGCAAGAAGCCTTCTGGTTATGTTTCTCTACCCTTGCACATTATCACAGTTTGTGTTGGGGCTTGCTGTGTAACAGTGTATTTATTCCCTCTATCAGGAATGATTCCCTGCTTTTAATTTAAACATCTAAAGTGCATCTCCCGTGCATGAAAGACACTAATCATATCAGATTAAAAGCCATGGACAATTCTCAGGTTGTAGGGCAGAGTAAGAACATGAACAGGATAGAGCAGAACAGAATAGCATAGAAGCCCTATCCACACATATAGTACAGCAGATAATTAAAGGAAATGAATCCATGGATACGGAAAATAAATGCCTTATAATGATGTTTAACTTGGTGTTTGGCCCAGTATGATTCTTTGCTTTGCATTTTCTGACTGTGATCTGGGAAGAACATAAGATTCCCCATATATTGCATTCATCTTACCTTGGGGAAGTTACTATCCCCTCATTTACCAATGTTCTCACAAAAAACAACCAGAACTCTCTCTAGAATTTTTCATGACTGCGTTCCAGACCCCTTTTAGGAAGTCAGGACACAGTATCCTTAGCACCAAGTTCTGTCAAAAACAAAGAATAAATCACCAGCCTTGAAAATCAAGCCTGCAGTGCATTGTTCAGCCTGTACTCTGAAATAATGAAATTTTACATGATTTTTCTGGATGTTTTAGCACCTGCTAAAGTTCTGCACAAACTCTTTTAACAGGAGGTTTTATAAAAAAGTTACTGATTACTTGAAGGTATTATACTAATGCTTAGACTGATTAAGGTTGGTGAAATATTATGCAGGGAACTATGAAAAAAAGCAGCAGATCAAGAGACACTGTCTGTTCCAAATAGTATATCCCAAATTAACAAAGGATAGCAAGAGAAATAAGTGGAGAAAGTTGTAATTGCTGAAGCAAGCACATATAGTGGGCTGATATGGTACTAGAACCCAAATGTGATCTGCGACGTTGGTCCGCTCCAGACCGCAGACTACAGGCTCTCTCTGATTGCAAACCTAATTAATAAAACTTTTGCAGCTCTCAGAGAAGAAACTCAAACCTTAATTTTAATCATTCATAGCCCTCCCAACTCCCTACTCTGCCACTTCCTTTAAATGCTTTCCACTCCTCAGTGATTTAGCCAGCTTTACATTTTTGTCTTTAGGTTTTTTTGCCTCCTTAGAAAGGAAGCAGATGGAAACCTTCTGTAACAGAATTATTTTTGAGGGTTGGATAATGTCCTACAGTGATCCAAAACCTCTATGTGGTGCTTTGCACTTCCAAAACAGACTTAAGAAGTATGTTCCTAAGAAGGTTTATTATTTAAAATGAAAGTCTTTTAATAAAACTCACATGCTTAATCTAATAAGGACTATTAAGAAATAAGCTTCTAACAAACTCTAAAACTAGAAAAATCCCCAGTCTGAGTATCAGATAAAATATCTGCAAGGTTGGCAACTTAATAGGCTGCCTATCTGTCTCCCAGAATTGAAAATCTAAGTCCAGTATTCAGAGAAGTACCATGCAGCTCCGTGTACAAGGTGCATGTACGTAGCTAGAACAGTCTCCTCCATCCATTATCCACAATACTGAGCTTTTAGTTAATAAGGAAGTAGAACAACCTATCACTAATTTGACTTAATGTTGAGTTTCCAATAAATTGTGCTAATATCATTTGTGCCTGTTAAAGCTTCCCTTTTTTGTGCTCCTATGTGGAGCACATCCCCAGCATCTGTGCGGTTTTGCTTTAGTCTTCAGGCTTAAGCTGTTATGTTCTCCTGGATATTTGTGCATCTTTTGACCCCGGTGATATGGGGGCCATTCCTTCCCTGTTCTCAGTTCCAGGGTTGCTTCCATAGCCAGCACAACCTGTGCGTGGTGTTTGACAGGAGGGATGAGGCTCTCCTGTGGGGTGTCACTGGATTCATTTTAGACCTTTGAAATAGTTGCTAGGTTAGAGGGGTACCAATATCGACTATAAATGCTGGACAGTTGTACAGGGTCAGTGTTTTATCAGTGATTATAATTAATTTTGCTCATGATAATAGTCAAGATTATGTGGCCATTATGTCACAAAAAATTTTATCTCTTCCCAGCAAATTAGCGCATTTGCTTAACATTTTGTAGCTATTAGATAATTAGTTGCTTATGGGGTAGTTACGTGTCCCCACTCTACAGAGACAGAAACTAGGGCAAGAAGCAATTGGCTCCGGGGTGGCTTCCCGTCCTGTTTGAAAAGGAGCTGGCTTTGGTCACACACGCCCTTCTGCTTCCCCTCCGGCCGCCGCCGCGCGGGCTGCCCGGGCACGGAGCCACGAGCCTGGAGGACGTCCCAGCTGTCCCAGCTAGCGCGGAGAGCGGCAGCAGGGCTCCCCGGCAGCAGCCGCAGCGCCTCGGCCACCCTCAGCCTGCCCTCCCGCTGCCTGCTCTCGTGCCCGGGCCCCGGCCGGCCGCGCTCGGAGCCTCGCTCCTGAACAGCCCGGTGGTCGAGCTCCGCCACGTCTTACGGAGCACCCAGGATGTTCTTGGAGTTCACGTACTGCACAGGCAGCCCTGCTTTGTGGGCATAGCAGGGACTGTTATCAGGGGCTGAGCCTATTTGCGCAGGAGCTAGATCTGCCTCTCAGGAGCGAGGCACGCATTTCCACAGCAGTTACATATTACCCCGAACACCCTCAGCTTATGCGGCTAAGGGTAAGGTGCATCTACAGGTGCCAAAAGCTCCCTTCTCTAACATAACCAGCATGCAGATTTCTAAACCATCCCCAAAACCACAGCCCACAACAACAGAGCTCTTCCAAACAAAACACACAATTCCCTCCCCAGGGGAAGGATGAAAGAAAGAATGAGGCACTCATAGCAGATGTTATTCATGTCACTTAAAACAGCACAAGGACTTTCTCAGTTCCTGGAGCATGCAGGTGACAGTGTAACTTAAACGCAGCGGAGCGGGCCACAGGCAGCAGAGAAACTGCAGGTTTATGTAATTCTGTGCGTGTCCCTCTCTGGATGTCCCTTTTGAAGCACGCACTTACACATTCTAAGGTTAGCACTGTTTAATCTTCTGCTTTTTGATGCTTTTCTTTGAGGGTTAAATTTCTGAAAGTGTTCGGTGTTGTAAAATGCTACCAAAGATCTCAAAAACAATCTTAAATTTCCCGTGGCTTAAGCCAGAACAGAACAAGGGCAGCTCTAGGCTGCTTCAAAACTAAGAGACTTGACTTAGACCAGTGCTGGACACAGCAGCAGAACTGGGGTTCAAAACTGTGTTTGCTCTTTCAGGGGTCACCTAGAGAAAACTGCTACCTGCTCTGCCCTGTGGCTGTCTCCTTGTGGCAGAGGCTTTCTGGGAAGCACTTGGGAAAGAGACAGTTATGGAAATAGTATCAGCCATAGCAGGAGAGTTACCACTACCTCCAGATAGAAATCGTTCTGCCGATGCCCCAGAAGAGTTGAGTGTGTATCATTTAAGTCCCAGAGGCGAACCTTGCAAGACAGCAAGGGAGACCATGAATAATTTATACTCTTTGCACAAAAACAGGGACAAAACTTTCAAACCTGCAGGTGAGGTTAGATTTTCAAGGATGTTTTGCTCACAAAAAAAAAAAAAAGGCCTCAAAACATTTTTTAAGTGAAATTGGAGATTAGCTCTGGCATTTCTAGGTCCCCAAACTCTTAGGGTGAGGAGAGGAACATAGATGCTGCCTCTCTAGCCCCCAAAGGCCAGCAGCCAGCAGGGAATAACTTTGTCAGCTTGTCTTAAAGAGAATCTACCTGAAATCCAATTAACAATCAAAGCTTAAGGCCAACATTTTCAAACTCAATGGCCTATTTCTGAGAGGGTGCTGAGCACCTGCAGCCACAGTTAAGGTCACTGCAAGATGTGGTGCTGAGTACCTCAGGAAATTGGATCATAAATGCCTGAAGTAAGGAACATTGATAAAAGCGTAGGTGCTGAGCAGCCACAACCCGCCTAGAGGTTTCAGAGAAAATGTTTCTTAAGCCTAAATAGAGGCATTTAGCGATGCTGGCCCTCACCTGCTTTAGGCAATCAGGTTCCTTTGTCAGAGCAGATAGCTCGGAGGCAGGAGAGATGGATTTCTGTTGCCAGACCTGGTACTAACCTGTTCCACGACCAGGCATCCTCATCCAGTGACGGACGGTGATATTGATCATATATGGATCCATACATCTCCATATATGTTCCATATATTCGGAATACAATTAGTGCTAATATTTTGAACTGGAACTCCTCGAAGAAGGCTGCAAGTGTTCCAAGTATTTGAGTCCTTTTTTCCCCTGAACTTTTATTGTGCTTTCTCTTTCAAATCAGTCCTTTGATATGTGCATGTTGGTGTGCACAAGTATGTGCACATGTATGCACGTATGCATATATATGTATTGACTGCGTTTTATTTCCCTAAACTAAAAGGAAGGCTCAAAAGGGATGTACCTAGAAATTTCCAAAGCCCAAAACAGATAAAATAATTTTCCATGTCTTCCAAGACTCCAAAATTCAGGCTTCTGTCCCCAAGTCTTTAGACATTTTCTTTGCAAGGCCATCAAGAGGGATGGTGGAGGCAACACTCACCACATACACTAGCTCTTTAAGGATATGTCTTCAAAGTGTTTCTTCTGCAAGCCTCCTGCCTTAAAGTCAAACAAGCTTAAATAAATAAACAAATACAATGTTTTGTATTCCCTTTCAGTGCCCTCCGTCCCCTGGAGGTTCAGGGGTGTTACGGCCCTATGAGACTTTCAGATGTTAGCTCTTTTTCAAATACAAAATTTCCAGGTTTGGAGCATGTGAATTCACCTGCCTTTGACTGGCCTATTCAAATGTAAACACTCCCTGTGGGTAGTTCATTAGTTCATGAATATTTATAACATTGCTAAGCCCACCATGCCCCAAATGCTAGAGTATTATAGTGACCATTTTGATTTCACTAAGTACTGCTTGGCAAAGATGGGCTGTGTATTACCAGTTTTTATTTGTCTCCACATACTCCTTTAAATTTGTAAATCTTACATGCAACCGTCAACCTGTGAAACTTTCTGCCCATTTTCTCACAAATAAACAGGAAGAAATGTGCTCACAGTATGTCCTGTACATTTTCTGAAAGAAATAATGAGGGATTGGTCCTTAAATTTTTGGAACAAATGAATCATAATTATGAATTTCTTTTTTATGTGCTTGAATGATGTTGTTATTAATAAAATTGCAGAACTGATTGGTAAAGTCAGCATGCTTTGCTGATAAGCAATGAATATTGCCTTTGAATAAGTTGTTTTAATTTTAAAAATCTCGAAAAGAATTTCAAATTTACAAGACAATAGAACTGTTTGGAAGCTAAGTGTAATGTCAAAAATAAGTAATGACCTATGTCTACAACATATGCATACCAAAACAAACAAATGTATATACCTGCTTATTCTTTCAAAGGGGATATGCCCAAATGAATACATACAAGAATACATGCTTTTATTTTGAATATTCCCTCCTATTTATGCTCTTTATATAGCAAACTATTTTGAAAAAGGCCCTAATCAGTAACAATAAAAAATTAGCTCATATTTTGGATATATTCTCCTTGCTGCCTTGTATGGTCCCCATTAAATAGTTTCTGCAGAATCAGGTTATATAGTACAGAATCGGTAATATAGTAAAGTTCATAATAAATATATAAAGTATGCTATATGTAGTGTTGATAGATAGATAGATAGATAGATAGATAGATAGATAGATATACAGTGAAGTTTGTTATCTCCACTCTGTAAACTGAATGAGACAGTGGCAGTGAGGGAATAAGCTCCATTGCTCCTGTCTTAGTGTTTTTAAGCATTGACTCTGAAAGACAGCAATGACGTTTTATGCCAACATTAACATCCTAATTTCTGATCATTTTAGCAAATGGAACAGGGAGATGTGTGTGACTGCAGTCCAAAGAAGCAAAACCAGAGCTGCTGCAGAAAAGAAAAAGCACAGAAAGGCAGAAGAGAAGGAGATGAAAGGGAAAGGTTTGGAAGAGTAGACAGGAGACTGTGAGGCAAAGAAAGAAACAAGATTGAAATGATAGTGCTTAGGAAGGCAAATATTTTTCTACTAATTGTTGATGATAATGCTGATAATGCACTTGAAAAAATAAATTATGATAATAATAATAATTAGTTGTTATTTGTTTATTACATAAAAGTAAATTCCTAACCCCAGTCCTTGTAGAACCCTATGTGAACATCAGGGAGTCCTGTTGTAGACGGAGGGCAGGAAAGGCAGTAAATATATTCCCTGAACCACAAACAGTCATTAGAAATGGAATTCTACTCTTTCCAGAAAATGAGTTTTTATCTTCTGTGCTCTGGCTGTTTCAGCATACATCTTGCCATTAGTCAGATCAGTTGGCTGGTACACCTGGAGGAAGTAGAAGAAATAAGCCCTCTGTTTGCATTTGAGTAATTTCTCTGGTAGATCAGTTCAGTTCTCCTAATTGCCCATCTATTAATTTCACGTTAATGTAGTTGATATCGATGACTGATTTTCTCTTCTAAACAGGAGGCACCATTTCTTAATCCTAGGACTCATCCCTTCCTGCCATTGCCCTGCTGTTAGCTACCAGTCGCTGCCGTTACATTATCTTTCATCTGGCCCAGAGCTGACGACAGATGGCCATCTCCGGGACTGCCATCAGCGTGACTTTATGAAGCATCCAGCTATGGTGCAGTGAGGAGCTCCGCGGCCAGTTCCGCACACCGCCCTCCCTCCCTCCCTCCCTCCCCCTTGCCGGCTGCGGCCCCGCTCCCGCCACCCCGCGTGGCCCCCTCAGTGCTGGCTCTGCTCAGGCCCCTTCCTGCCCATCGAGGGCACCAAGCTGCCCCCGACACGCTGCCGCTCGGGGTGTGACCCCTGCGCCCTCCACGGCGCAGGCAGGGCATCACGCTGGCGCGTCCCTGCTGCGCGCTCACCCCTCCACGGTTTCCGAGTGCCAAATCCACGGGCAGAGGGGGTCCGTAGTCCAGTCCATAGCCCCAAGCCCACCTTGGTCCATGGCAGAGCTCCGCAAGCCAAGGCTCAGGGATTAGAGGGGAGGCAGAGGAAGGATGTTTGCTGTTTGCTTTTTGTTTTTAATGTTCCATAAGACACGCTGCCAAAGCAAGGTTATACGTATTAAGAGTGAAGGAAGGAAAATTATTGATTACAGACTCCAAATGGAAAACAGGCTAAAATTCCCAAGCATCCCGATTCCTTTGGTACGTTTGATCATTCACAAGAGCAGTTTCAACCGGGGTGGCTGCTCTGCCTTTCAGAGAAAGACATATTGTCTGCTCCTGACAGAGTTTTCTAAAGCAAGGTATCTCCAGAGCTGAACCCGTATTTTAAGAGAAATTCACATTTGTTTCCTTTATTGTGATATTTGCAGCGAGTCTACAGCTAGTAACAGTCTCTGCCCTGGAGCTATGAAGGAGTAAGGCTCCATTGCTGGCGAGAGAGCAGCCTTCTGTGTGAAAGGCTGAGATGTGGTAGGCAAGATGAATAGTGCTTAAAAGCAGCGCTTGCGGTGCTGTCACTTAGAACAGGAACACTGAGGATTTAAGCGAAAGTGAAAGGCATGGTAAATGAATCCTTTAAAAATGGTCAAATTTTCAGCTGCCTAAAATAACAAGTTTTCTCCATTGATAAGTTCATTGAGTAGGAGGCAAGTTTGGGAGGAGATGAATTCCCTTAGGGAGGAGGTGCAGATAGTTTGTAAAAACAAGGTGTGGTCTGTGATTCATGAAGAGACACATCCAGGAAACTCCAGTAAACAGCAATCTTGGCTCAAAAGGAAAAGTGGAGGGTTTCCTTTTTCTATTCTTTCTTTCTTTCTTTCTTTCTTTTTTTTTTTTTTTTTTTTTTTGAGTGCATGAGCATCATTTGATTGCTCCATTCCAAACATTAGTCAAAAAGTCGTGGGTGCAGATGGCTACACAACTGGAGCTGTTCATTACAAAACCCCAACCGGGAGGAACAGTTTCAAGGCTTAGTTTTTCTACCTGTTATCAGGGTCAGGTTCACTGTGCTTTGATCCGTCTGAGGCTGAGGTGATTTAGAGTGGCAAAAGGGTGCATTTTTGCAGACTCTTATGATTTTTTTTAACTTGAGTTTCCTTTGTGTTCAAAGCACAAATTGCGTGTCCTCCACCCTGTTAACAAGGGAAGAGGGAAAGAGATGATTCAGTCCTCGTGAACCAAAACTGCTGAGTTACACACATTTCTACATGCAGCTTTGGTTGTTTATCTGTATTGTTATAATCTCATTTTGCAGCAGAATCACTAGACACAGGCACTAAACACGGATGTGTGTAAATCTCTCTGCTTGGGGATGCTTTTTGTGAGTGGATACTCTGCTTCCCCCCTTACTTTGTGTGCAAAGATGTGTGCTGTGTAATATAAAGAAACTGTGATACTGTTAAATATTAGTGGTGCATTTTGCTTTGCTTTGAGTTTGCAAAGGTGAAAGGTGATTGTGCAGGAAAATGGAACAGTATATTTGCAGTGAGACAGGCACTAAGAACTCACTCCCATGCTCAGTTATAATTCATGACTGTACTGGTGGGAAGCCCTTATCCCTCTGTGGAGTTAATGCATCTCTACTGTAGCCTGCTGAGAGCACCCTGTGTCCCCTCCCACCATCTGTGCATTCACTTGCGTGCCTTCTCTCTCTCTGTGCTCTGAGATCTCTTGGTGTTAAAACTGTCAGACTACTACTGCCTGGTAAAGGTGGCTTTATGATGTGTATTAATGTGGAATTGTCATTTAAATGCTGAGGAGCTGGGAACGGGGTATGTTACATTTGTTTTAAGCGCTCAGTAGAAAATGCTGCCCAGCAAATACTCAGAGAGGTGGATTTATTTCTTCAACAGCAAACAGCTCTGAACAGTGTACAGAAATTTCCACAGTATAGGGTAAGCATATAGGTTAATGGCATACCCATCTTTGCTCCCAATCCGGGCATGTTTTGCTGTTCTTGATACAGCTGATCTCTCTCTTTTACCCTGTCATGATTTGAGCCCGTACAAATTGAATGCTGTTTACTTACCGATCAACTGCCTTATGCTGACAACTATTTTATTTTTCACAAGTTGATCTCTTTTAACGGGAAAAGCTGCCTGGCAGGCTGCAAGCTAATTGCTTCTGTGCTGCCTGAGACTTGGAATTCATGTGACCAAACACTGTGAGCTAACGCAATCTTACCTGAATGGATAGTATATGAAGATTTTTCATTATTATTATTGCTCTAAGGCTCAGTGAGAAAAGGTGAAACTGGTGAAACGGTCTGGCTTAGAGAGAGCCAAACTCAGTTTGCAGAGGTTTGAGATGGTGCTTTCCCAACCTGCCTCGTTCTTGCTGCAAGGATGGATATTAGACACAGAATATGTGTCTAGTTTAAAAGACTCTGTACTTGACTGTCACGGCAATATTAATTTGCAGTGCTTCACAGAATGTAATCTTATGTAGTCTGTTGTTTGTACTCCTTTAAAACTTATAAATCATATCGAGACCTGAAATACCAGCGTATGAACTTAACAGATGTGCTGCCATAAGGGACAAACCAGGTTATAAACTGCAGAAATGCTCTTTTTGTATCTCAGATTCCTAGCTTATTCCAGGGAGGTTTTGGAGCCACAAAAGCGAGGTGGAAGGTCACGCGTCAGGACAGTAGCACCCACCCAGCACTTGACGTTTGGTGTAATTGTCAGGAAACTCACATCTAATAGTTTTGTTATTCAGTCAGAGCATCCTGCCGGAGCTCCGAAGTAAAAGTAGGGCAGGAATGACTTCAGTAGCTCTGTGTCCAGGTTTTCTTAGGTGAAAGATCACTTTGAGATGACACAGCTGAGTAGTCAGGCTGAAATCCTGGTTGGTATTTTATTAATTTTGCACCAAGATAAATCCTGAAATTCTGACAAACTCCATGACAGGTGAAATTCCTTCTTGCAGAAGCTGCGCAGCAAGAGGCTGCTCATTTCGTTCTGTTCGGAGGCAGGCAACAGGAGGGCAGCTTTATAATCAGCCCTCAAAGGACCCCCAGCCGCCCCAGAGCCTTGGACTGATTGAATAACTCCTGGGCCTCTTCCCCTAGGCCTCCATCAGCAGGGGTCCTGTGGAAAGCAATCTCCCGCAGACTGGCACTGAAGTGAGCTTTAAACTACTATTTTCTGCTCTCCAGAGGAGCCTGGAGTACTAAAAGATAGATGGACTGCAGATATTTTATGAGAAACTGTCAGAAGAAGAGCAGAGTAAATGTTTTTTTTTTTCCCCTCATTCTTTGAGTCACACGCTACATCACCGTGGAATTTTTCCCCAGAATCTTTTACATTTAAAGTTCAAAATTAATTGGTTGCTAACCTTAATTTTCCCTCCTCCCTCTCCTTTCTCTTTTCTTTTTCCCTCCTTCGTCTTCTTCCCTTTTTTTTTCCCCTTTTTTTTTTTTTTTAAACATTCACTCGGAGGCCCTTTGCTTAACCACAGTTGCAGAAAATCAGTACCATTTGCACTGAAATATTTATAATGACAGAATGAAAAATTGGATTCATTTTCTGGCCCGTAGCCGAGCAGTCTGCAACTTTGCGCAGCATTGTTTAGCATCGCTCATTCCTTCCTTTCACCGGGGTCGTTTTCAGGCGCGCACGCACGCGCTGCCCCTGCTTCGGAGGAATGCTTAGCAAAACACAGAGCCATTTTTAATCTCGGCCTTGAGAAAACAACCCGTTTCTAACCTCGCCACCATTTGCGGGGGGAAATTAAAAGGGGGGAGGCGCGAGAAGCACGCAGAGCCCCTCTTGCAGGAGAGATTAGAAGGGATGACACGCAGTAATCTGCTGCGGACGGCGAGGCGGAGGGCAGCTGGAATTCTGCGAGTTACTCCAGTGCGTTGCAAGGGAGGCAGGGTGAGCACTTAGCACCAGGATCCTGGATTGCAGGATCTGCCTGCTAATCCCTGCTCTGCCACTAATTCCCTCCGTGGCCTTGGGAGACTCATTCGCCCGCGGAGGAGGAGGTTCTCAAAAGCTCCCTTTTGTGCACGAACGCAGGCTGTGCCTGTCAAAATGCCCCGTGCTTCCGTGTGCATCCAGGAAAGCGAGGATGCTGGAACTGTACATATTTACTTCCCTCGCAGCAATGGTGTGAAGGTGAAGTGGTTGATGTTTGCAAAGTGCTTTGAAAATGAAAGTGTGGATCCTCGGGCTCCTATTTGCATCCCCTGCCAGTATAAAAGGTACCGTAGTCAGACAGCCAAGGATTCCCTCAGTACGCAGCAGTCCCTGTGTATTTTGCTAGCTGGTTCTGTATCGCTCACTCCTTTCTGGTCCTCACAGGCGTGTCTCGACTCTGATGAATTCCAGGGATTCTTAATTCATTTAACAGTCCCATGGGGGCTGTTGCAAGTTGCCATAAACTCGGGCAGCTTCATGAATGCTTTAACATGAGGACTGAGTTGGCCCAAGATTTCAGTGTTCAGGCCGCAAGAGTTTACAAAAAATTCAAGCTGGTCGTATAGAAGCAAGTCTGAAAATGAACAAAATATACCAGAGAATGGTAAGCTTCTACAGATGTTGGACTGTTCTGCAGGAAGTAATAGAGAAAAATACCTCTGAAAAGCAGTGGTTCCAAAAGCCTTCAGAAACGATTCTCTGGTGAGTTCTGTAGTCTGCCTGACAACTGTGTTAGTTTCTTTAAAAGCCCCTTGGCCAAAATGTTAATCCCCAGTGCCTAAAAAGACCCATGCTGGGACTATACAGGGTCACCTAAGTAAGTACGTTGGATTTGGGGTTGGAATCTGCAGGGTCCTGAGCACCTCCAAAAGTGCAGGCACCAGAAAATGCCTACCAAGGTTCAGAAATGTTGTCTTGCTGGCTTGATCTGTTTCAAATTCATTAATATACACGTAATATGACTGATAGCGCTGTGTACAGTACCAACTTCAGGTCTGTATTCCGCTCATCTGAGCCCCAGGTTTTCTTTGGGTTTCTGAAGCGAGAGCTTCCAAACGGTGGCCCTCTGAGGAGAAGGTCCACAGTCCAGGTACATGTGCCCGTGGGCTGCAGGAAGGCACAGACCTCTGCTCCGAGCATCGGCACAGCTCGGCTAGCACTGCGGAGAAGTCTGCACTTTGTGAGCAATACCTACTTTTTATTTCTCATTCAAAAGTTTCTTACTAACTTGCAGATTTGCCTTTTTATTGTGTTCCTAAAGATAGTTTGACAGGTCAGCCTGAAGTGATGAGTGTTCTGACACGAACTGCATTGTGACTTAGAAATTTTGCCTGCAGTTGTTTTACTGTAGTGTTGCTTTGATTTGAAAAGGAACTTTCTACAAAGTGGTGTGTTTTAGGATATAACAAAAAAAATTCCAATATTGTGCTGCATGTATTCCAGAGACATTCTGCTTAACCCTTATTATTGCTTTCTGTTTTTTTCTTCTTCTTCTTTGTATATGTAAATTGAGAACAGCATAATTTTTTAACAGTTACTGCGAAAGAAAATAATAGAAACCAGAAAGAATGTGAGCTTTAATTGCAAATATTAAGCATGTTTTTAAACTGAGAGTTTAAAACATTTTGAGAGTAGATCTCCCTGACAACTTGATGACATTTTAAGGGAAAGTTTTACCCTGAGGAAAACCTCTTTCAAATCCAGAAGTATTTCTTTGGTTGAGCTGACCGGAACACAAATATACAGATGTGGAAAATGCCTTATGATGCTGAACAGATTTGCAGGGACAATAGGATGTAGACCACAGCGAAGTGACAGTACAGATCTTGCTGATGCTAATGATACGGTGCAGAGCTGTTATTGAACATCAGGGATTGTAAGAGTAGCCCCCAAACAAATGTTTTATTTCACTGTGGAAGACAGTAACTTTGTGGGAAAGCTGCTTTCTCTGCACGCCTGAGTCTTCGTGTTGGTTTTGTTTTTCTGTTTGGTGCGTCGGTCTGTTTTGTAAAGTTATTAGTTTATAAATTTTGCCAAAGTAAAGTAACTGAGAGAGCTTTAAATTAGAGTAAGTGCCACTTCTGTGTGGCACGCTCCTTTGAGGACTGATTAGAAAGCAGGCCTCCTGTTGCCTGCCCCTTTATGCATGGCAGCGTTGCTGTGTACTTGTTTATGGCTTACCTTTGAATTTATACAAGTGTGCGCTGTGGTATGATGAATCACTCTTGGATAGAGAAGATTCTGCTGTTATTCTGGGATCAAGCTAATACTTCACTTTAAAGAGTTATTTTAATTAGATGGCTTTTGTTGTAATGAATTAAAATTAACTTGGAGTCGCAAATTATATAAGACTGCGAGGGTTATAGATTAGCCTCACCATAGCTACAGCACATCTTTTTGTGAAGGAATTAAAGTCCTGTATATCAGACAGCTGTGCACTAAACGTAGGCAGCAGAAGAATGCAAGTGGTGTCTGCAGTTATTTTCCCTCCTAAATGTGATTCTTTTCACTTGATTGGAAGATTGCCGCGCTAAAGAGCAGTCCCGTCAGGCAACGAGGAGCGAAAGCAGCAGCTGCAAAAGGCTGGATGCGCTGGTAGGAGATAGCCTAGGAGGCAGGAGGACCACAGCCTCGCAAAGCCAGCCCAGAGGTGGGGAGGGCGTTTCTTCAACTGTCAGTGCAGGGTCAAGGCTGGCTCTAATGACATGCCTGGCTCGCAACGTGTCACTGGCCGCCTGTGTGACAGCAAACAGAATGACCAAACACAGAGAATGACACTCGGTAGGAGGATACTTCTTCCCTCATGGGGAGGAAAGAAAAAGGCATAGAAAGATGCTTCATTCCATAATGCTGCTTCTTTGAGGGAAAAAAAAATAAAATGTAGGACTTGGACTTATAGGGCATAAGACTTTACTGCCTTGCACCTTGTGCAGGCTTTGAGTCCAGCAAAACGTGGGAGTGAATTGCCTCCCATTGAGCTGCGATTGCATTTTACACAAATGCAAGTGACAACAAAGCAGAAGACAATAGAAAATCAAGACTTCTTCATTTTACAACCAACAACCACAATGAGAAGCATAAAATTTTATTGCTTTGGTACCAGATGTCAGTAAACGCTCCAGATTTATTGATTTACACTTTCTGTACCCAAAAAAAAAAAAAAAGAAAAAAAAAAAAGTCAAGTGGAGATTTTGTTTAAAAAGGCATGATAGCATTCTGGTCTCTCAAAAAGTCTCCTGCCTGCACAACCTGGGCACTGCTATTATCAGTTGGGTTTCTGACTGATAAGAGAAGGGAACTCAAAGGACGTTCTGAAAACGCAGCATTTCAATATAGGGTTTATAACTACCCTATATTGGCTACCAGCTCGGAAGGGATAAGCATTGTTTATCCCTTATTAATTGTATCTTCCAGTAAGGGTATTTGTGATTCCCACGTGCACCCACACATCATATAAGCACCATGCCAGCTCCCCCTCTTCCTTGGCATAAAAGCCATAGGATGAAGGGCTGTAAAATGCCCCGATGGCTGCCCCAGTGAGTGCGGTGAAGGAAGGCAGAGCAGAGCCTGTGGCTACCTCATCTTCTGAGCCCAGGAATCTCGGGGTGTTCCCATTGAACCAGCTCACTCTGGCTTTCCTCACAATGGGTCTTGAAGGAGAAAGAGATGAGCCAAAGGGCAACTGAATCTGGGGCTGAACATCAGCATCCAGAAGAGGAGGAGAGCTAGTACGGTTCCATAGCCTTTCCTGCTCTTTTGTACTCGTTTTCACATTAAAGTAATGTGGATAAGGGCCACATTTTTAGCTGTGCTCTTCATTTTGGGCTTCAAAATGTGCACGAGTCTGTTCATACTTTCTCTTAATTGGGTGTATGGATGCTTACGATGTGACTACTTACGAAATACAATTTCCATGTACAAAAGCTGGTTTTGGAGATTTTAAAGAGCGAGCTGCTGTGAAGTTGTATTTTAGGTGGGGAAAAACTGTGTTAATGACTTGTTAAGCTTAGGCTGATGCCCACAGTGCAGTGTGCGGAGTGCTATTGTGCAGGGCACCATGCACTGGCTTGCAAGCTGTCCCTTTGTCAACAGATATGCTCAATACTCTCTGTCATGTCATCAGGTAGGGAGGTGAATTTGATGATCAATATGAGTGTGACACACATTTGTCCATATAATAAGAGTAAAGGTAATTTACAGCACTTTTCTTTCAGACTGTATCAAAAAAACTTGTAATATCACTCGTAATTTTGTTCAAAGGAATTCTTGAACATGTATCTGCGGGAAACTGGAAAGGATCATTGTTTTAAAGGTTGCCCTTTGCATATAAATCCCTGCATATAAAAGCACTGTGTTCTTCCCCATTTTAATTGGGTGACCTTTTGAATCCTGCAGGCAGAAGCTTAAAATCAGGACCTGCTGGTCAGTTTAAGATTTGAAATCAATGCGCTGACCCAAGAGTTGCTCTACTTCAAATCAGAAAGCCCAGAATGGAAGTCTGGGGAGAAAAAGGTCCACTTGGAAGGATTCTTCTGACAACTTGTAGAAAACTGCATTAAAAACTAAATAGATGTGTATGAAATACAGTTTCATTTGTGAGTTTAATCCCTGAAAAAGACTATCAGAATTCAGTGAGTACGAGAAAAACAGGAGGCACTGTGTGATGTTTCCAACAGGACATTTCTGTGTAATTATCAATTTAAACTTCCATTATTTGTCACTAATTACTGCACAGAGCTGTTAAATATTTAGTAGTAGTTTGTTTAATTGGGTTTGACCTATAAAGGAATCTGTACATAACATAGCTCTGCTTGCAGGATCTGGTTCCTGTCTCCCAGCCAGGCAAATTTGTATTCATGTAAGATGAACACATATTGTCAGACAAGGATTTTTTGTTGCCTTTTTTTTTTACCTCTCTCCCTTTCTCTTCCACAGATTTGTCTTTAAAGTATCTAAAATTAGAGCACGAAGTAGGAGCACTGCTCATGGATGTAAAATGGGAGGGAGGTCAAACTTAAACTTGTTTACAGATGTTGTAGTTTAGAAAGCACCAGCATTATAAATTAAACATAACAGGAAAAAAAATTAAAGCACAGCAACAACTAGCCCATGAACACATCTGTCTGTAAAACACTGACTTAATCCCTGAATATCTTATTAGGCAGTATTTCCTATCAAAGGAGATGTCCCCTGTTACTCTATTGTGCAGTTGCTGCAGATAAACATGAATTTGTTCAGCTTTGGGGTCTGCTTACTCTTGTGCCCGACTGTGTCTGATGCGGTGAAGCTCCCTCTGCAGAGGGTCTGCAAAAAGCCAACGGTTTGTGAGCAACATCCACCTTTTTTGTCTAAACTCTGCAGGCCTAGCCCTGTTCCTGTTTGTCCCCCTCTCGTAACTCCCCTGGTTTCAGTGGAATTTCCTTAAAGCATACCAAGGTAATCATAATAACGTTTTAGAGTAGTAACACTCTATATTCCTCAGAAGTACCTCCTTTTGCCTTTCCTATTTATTTAAGCTCCTATTCCCACTTAGTGAGTTCCTCTTCTTACAGGGAGAGGAACAGCCAATTTTGAACCTTTGCGGTGTCACAAAAGCCCTGTTTTTCTACACACAGGACATAGGCCTGGATGCTGAGCAACAGCACACCTCTCTGCACTGAAAAAGTCTGCAGTTTTCCCTGGTTTTGGTAATTGTCAGCCACTCTAACCAGATGTAAACCAGTCCTAACCACTGCCCTGTCTGCCCATTACCATCCCTTTATTGTTTATGAGAGTGTATGTCTATACACCTTGCCCCTACCTCAAAACACCCTGCCCGGAATAGAAGTGGCCGTCATAAATTCCCATGCTTTTCAGTGAGGGAAAAGGAGGCTTAAGAGAGGCTACTACAGGCACCATAGACTAGAGCACCCTCGAAGCCACTCTGATTTGTGTCAGTGGCTTAAACCAGGGGCCCTTGCAACCTCTGTGATGAGGGAGGTGCAGAGATGATGCACAGCCACTTTTGCATCTGCTTATTCACTTCTGGGTGACGGTGGTGAAGGTCTTACTTGCTGTGCCTAAAAATATATGACATTCTCTTCGATACAGCAAATCTGTGATATATATATACCTACGTATAATAATCAATCCAAAAAGGAATCATTAACATTTTACTAGTGGCTTTATGGAAGTCTCTGAAGAAAAATAGATGTCACCCTCTCTTTAAATTTCAGTTTGCATACCTGGCAACATGCTATCCAGAGTTTTTTATGATTTTGTTTTCTGTGACCCAACTGGAAATTTTTGAGAATCAGGAGGATCAGGCTTTTACATAAATATTACTGAGTCATCAGATCATGATGATTACCAGTCAGCACCATTTCAGAGTCACTAACATACCAAATCAAACAGCTTGTAGCTTAGGTCAATGAAATTATAGGAATAACTGCAGTTCAGTTTGGATTTTACCAAATTATCCTTGTTGACATGGCCACTATATATGAAAAAAGACCTGATTCTCAAGGTCAAGTGAACACCAACCCTCCACACAGAAGTAGTATTTGCAGGTACCTAGCTTCTCTTGGGATTTGAACCCCGCTCCTTTTTTTTTTTTCTTTTTTTTTCCTGTGGGGCAAATAGCCCTATTTTAGTTCAGACCGAGTGCCTATTTCTTTATAAATCTCAGGCTTCAGAAGTTGCATTTTCCTAGCTTCATGGTGGTGGTCAAGCTTGGCTTGGATGAGACTCCATCGCAGCCTGCCTTAGCACATTTGGAAGTTCCCTGATAAGTTTCCGGCTCCATCAGCTTCACCGCAGTCCTGAGGACACTGGTTGTAGGCACAACTTGCCTGCATTTTTTTCTGTTCTCTTCTGAAGGTCTCCATTTGGCTTCCTACTTTTCACGTATGAAAAAACATCAGACATCATCTCCTTTCCAAATACCTCTTTCACTCAGGATGATCTGACTATTGACTTATGAATATGTGTCTATTATTGTGTCAAAGGCAATGCTGTTCCTGGGCTGCACCACATTAAGTATATATATCAGCTCCAAGATTTCACATATAATAGTTTAAATTAATTTATTATGTTTTTGAAGGGAGAGCAGAGACCTGGAGCAAAAAAAAAGCCACATCATGTTTGATGAGCTTCAGATGATCTTGCCCTCTGTATTTCACCTATGTCAAAAATATAAATTGTTTACAATCTGAGCATTAGTAGATATTCTGTCAGTACAACTAAAGGTTATAGTATAGAATGGATCTAGATTTGTCCCTCCAGTGGAGTTATAACCTTCAGCTAATTCATTTGGTGGAGGTGCAATGAGGAGAGGATTGACCTTCGTGTAGCAGCACAGATAAATCCCACCTGCACTACACTTTACCTGCGTTGTAACTGAGTCTGAAAGAGCCCACATGAACAGCATCTCCTTACCTGCAGCATCATTAGCTGCTTGCCGTAGCAGAGGAGCTGGATCCTTACAGATTCGGGCCATTGAAAGAGGGCTTACAGCTTTCAGGTGCTTTGAAATGGCCCAGATATTCTACCGAAACTACCACCTGACTATGCAGATTTGGTTTCATGTCTGACTTGGGGCTTGCTGAGCTCTTCCTCTCCTGGGAGGAACATCGGGAAAAAAAAATCCTAACCCTGAGGTCTGTGAAGCTGTGAAATAGTCTCCCATGAGAAGCATTGGAAGTTCTAATTAAAATTGGACTGGGCAAAATACTTGAAATTACACTATAGGCAATAATCCAATGCTAGCAAGGTGGGTGGAGAAAATGCCCTAATGAGTCTTTTCTATCTTTAAATTCTATGAATTCTTTTTCTTTTATTATGCTGTTTCACCTTTTTTTCTTTTAATGGTGACACAGTGTCATGTAGAAAGGATTATAAGGTGTTACTGGGAGCTGAGTAAGATGATGCTAAATGTCAAAAGAAAATGCAATGGTTTCTCTGCAGGTTCACAGTGATTATATGGAGACAAAAAAAAGAGAAACTGACTGTGTAAGCAAGGGACATCAGTACAACCTTTCTGATCTGTAAGACAGTGGCAAATGGCTGCAATGTACATGTTTATCATTTTGACATTGCAGCTCATATTTTCTGCTTATGAAGAATAGCCACATTCCCCCAAACCTAGGTATGGAAAAGTCCTTTTCTGTGACTGCATGCATGACTCAGATTGCTTGAGATATCTTCTATCTAAATGTTTCAGATATCCCCCAAAGCCTCAGATTAAATAATATCTTTTTACATCTTAATTTATCGTGTGTATTTAATCTTAGTAAATATCTCATCAATATAGTGTTGGGTAAAATCATACTACAGTTTACCAGAAAAAACGCTCTCATAATATAATGAGACTTGGACAAGAAATTGTGTACTGCAGCACAGAAGCAGCACAGCCTTGAAGAAAAGGTAGAAAAATCAGCCTTTACTGAGATTTTCCTTAAAGTTATAGTTATGTCTGAATAAGTTTCATTTGTTTGTTTTCAGTGTTAGCGCTTTATAGCCCCTTTTCCCTTTTCCCCGCACTCCTTTCCATACGCTGTAGTATTTCACCCGTTCCCGGTACAGAGCTTTCTGTGCAAGAAGCCTTATATCATGACAAGCAGCTAAGTAATGAAGCATCAGACTGAAGATCTGGAAAACATGTTGACACTGTGAAACTGAATTTTTGATTCAGCATTAACACTACACTTAAGGTTTTGCTGGGCTTGCCTTTTTCACCTTCCTTTCTTTCTCTCCCTTCAGTCCTGGAAAATCCAACATCCGGTTATTAGCTGTAGACAGTTTGAAAAGTGTTGCACAGGGTAAGAAGTTTGGAATAAAAAGAAGGGAAGAGAAGCAGAAAATCTTGATTAGAAAGTATAATTTAATAGAACGTGTATTGAACCAAATGTATTGATTAATGTGGAAGATATAGTACTTATATTGATTCAAACTAGAGATTTAGTACTAAAAGCTGTAAGCCAAAAAGCTGTTGCAGATTGCTACAAAAGTCAGTTTAATGCTGTCCTTGAGAATGCCTTCACAAAGAAATTCTTCTAATGTTTGAGGAGTAGGTAGAATGCGGTATATGTCAGTTTGATCCCGGAGGGTTTTATTTTGTACTCTAATAGCTGTTACGAGCCTACATTATATCCAAGGAGTAATTTTCCTTAGGGGTGCCCAGCTCGCTTTGTGTCAATATTCTAGCATTTTAAGTCACGTACAGTATATGCTTCTGGGAACAGTGCAGGAGCCAGCCAGACTCATAATGGTCTGCATTCATTAATAAAGGCAGAAGCTTCTGTCCCTCCATTGCCCACTACAGGGATGCCTCCCTGGTCTTCAGGGACCCGTGCAGACACATTTAAAGAAAGCTTTATTTTGAGTGGGCAGGAGATGAAATGCAGGACTTGCAGGCATTTCCTAAGTCAGCTATATGCCCGAGCACAGGGGTGACCTTAATGGGTCAGAGAAGAATGCAGGTCAAAAGACTTATTATCCAGCCTGTTGGAAACCAATTGCTTTTGTTAAAAAAAAAAAAAAAATGTAGTGCTTAAAGGTTGATAGTAATGTAGAGTTCTGTTTTACAACCTGCAACTGTATTGCAGTGCAGTAGGATTTTTTTTTTTTGAACACAAAAAAATAGGATGAAAATGATCCATAATGTACACAGATAAAGGACTTCAGATAAGTGATAACATGTAGGGTACCATAATTAGTTAATCAGTGATGATTGATTACTCATGTTTGTGTTCTTGAACTAAGGAAAAAATAACATGCTGCTGTGGTACTCTTGCCATCTGTTGAAATAATGCATCTACATTTCATCTTTATATTTCTTTACTTGTAGCCTCTTTGCACTGTTTGTCAGGTACAGCCGTATCCTGTTTCATCTAGTCATAAAAATACAGAAGTCTCATTTAAATAGAATGCAACTGCAGTTCACATTAAAGATTTTAATGGGATAGTGAGTCTGTGGTTATCTACGGATATTTTTTCTTTGCTAATTTTGATGCTGTAGGTGGGAATTATTTGCTAGATATTACATCTCATGTTCTGTCTGAAATAAAAAACATACACCAGACAGCAACAAAAACTATTACCTCTTTGTCTCGGGCAGGTCTACAAATAAATCTTTCCATATTTTTCTGCAGAGGAGATTCTTCCAGCCAGTGTTGCAGTGAAACTTGGACATGCTTTTAACTCCCTAACACTAACAACAGGGATACCCCAAAGCGTTTTATCCAGAACAGGGGTGTCATATAATGTTTATAGCAGCTCGTGCACAATTGGGATTCTGGGCTCAGATCACAGGTTCTGCTATGAAAAAAACAGCATCTCTCAAAGCAGGACAAACGCACTTTAAGACTTCATTTTTCCACGTAAAGTATGTCGTATTCAGATTCTTCCAGATAATATAATATGTGCTCTGTAACTAAGAGCAAGGTAGTGGAACTGAGAGTGTACAACATTTTTTTCTGCCTTGGTTTGCGTCTAACGCAGTAGCAAACGTGGTGGCAGACAGGGCTGCCCTCCCCGGTTCCTCCATTTTGTGTGTGCAGAGTTTGCGTTGGCATTCACAGGCTGGTTCCTCCTTACGACACCAAAAGCTTTTGGACACACTACCTTAGTCTTTGCTGAAGGCCAGGAAGGAGTACGTTAGTAAAATATTTTCCCCTTTCCCTTACTAGGTAGGAAATAAGCATTTTTGCCTCACAGTGAGACTGCTCCATAGCTAAGCAAAGTTGGGGGCGGCGAAGAAGGGCAGCATCTGATATCTGCTGTTAGCCACATTACTCCTCTTTGGCAAATGGCTATAACTGCCCCAAATCCAGGATAAACCATGCGGAGGTTCCTGGAGGAGTTAGACCTCCACGTTGGGCGCCGCACCCTTGGCGCAGGGGCTCTCCGCTCTCACGTGGCGCTCAGCAGGGGCGCGCGCCGCGGGGCCGGGCTCTGCGTGACCCGCCTGCGGGAGCCGAGCCGAGACCGGCTGCGCGGAGGAGAGCCCAGAACCCTGCCCTACATTAGTAAGCACAGCACCCCTCACAAAAACAGCCGCGGTTCATAGCAGGGATTAATGTTTGCAATGGTCAGTCCTGTAGGTGCGGGGTCTCCGGTAGATGGCTTTCGGGGGAGCGTAATATGGCTCTCGGTGGCACTGCAGAATTTGCCTCCGTTTCTTATCTCTCCTGCTCATCTTGTTAGTGTTGTGCTTCTGAGGTGCTTTTTTAAAATGTTTTTATTTGTATTTATTTTTATTCTGACTCTTAGCCAAATAGGCATTTCTCCTTAATTTCTCTCACTTTTGGGAAACATTAATTACTTTGGCACCTGTGTTCTCTTCTGACTACTGATAGTAGGTTGCCTATTTAAGCCTATGCTGCTCAAAGCATTTCCTAATTGAGTATCCTGCCCTGTCAAGTTTCTCTTGGCACCTCTTGTTTTCTCCTGTTACCTCTTCACTCTCTCTGGAGCATCTCATTTTGCACCAGGGCATGGGAGTCAGGGACACCAAGACCAAGGACCAGCCAGGCTTCCTTGCATGTTCAATTTTGTTTCCCTCGCATTTGAACCCATCATTTTTAAAATAAAATTGTCATTGTGGCCACAGTTACTGCTACACTTTTGCTTCTCTTCATCCAGACCCAAACTGGTTATGCATTTCTTGGTTAGTTGAAAAAAAAAAACAACTGACCCGTGCTCTCCCTCAGCAGGTTTAAAACAAAAGACATTCCAGCTCCCCTATATCTCTCTGCTGTGTAACAACTGGTAAATAACTTTAACCTCTCAGAAGCAAATTAAAATCCTGAAGTCAGGCTGACACCCAATATTTAGCTTGTCCTGCTGTTTCTAGGTACTGCCAGGATCTCAGCCTGTTGTGTTATGCGGTAAGTGCTGCAATAAATGGACACAACAGGATGACAAAAGAGCTGACTGTCAGACTTAACTCTTAATTTCCTTGCTTTTGTGGCTTAGAGTCAGGGCCCATTACCTGTGACCAGCAACATTTTACACAGCAGTGTTAGGGCATTTTGAAATGCTTTTATGTGAAGGATAAGAAGCTAGATGAAATCAAGGGGTAGAGTGTATTTTCCTAATGCTCTGGCCTCGGACAGTCTGGAATTCCTGCCATCAGCATTAAATCATTTTGTATTCACATCTGGAAATTGCATCTTCCAGTGTCACTGGGTTGTTTTCCTTTAATCTTGAGAATGGCACTGCATTACAAATTCCTCAGACTTACTGTAAGATCCTTTCCTTGCCAAATCTCCCATGAACTATTGTTTGTGTGCGTGCATAGCTTAAGGAAAGAAAAAGGGAGGCAGAACTATCAGACGGGTCTGCGATCATGCTGTATTCCACGTTTGTTTTGCCAAGGCTGTTTTCACATGTCCTTTCCTGGGTGGCTCTGGAGGGCATGGTTCAGTAGATGTTCACTTCATTGAAAATGATTGCTCTCTTCTGGGAACAGGTTCATCCTGAAGTGCGCTCGTCCAAAGGGGTTTGAAGACGGATTAACCTAATAAAGCAGGGGAAGGGGAGTGCAGGTGCTAGCAGCAATTTGTGGGGTACAACACCCTTCCCCTCTGCGGCACTGGTCCAGGTCGCTAGAGGCAAAATTCATCACTAGCCAGTGTCTACCCCCATGTCTGTGAAATAGTACTCACAGACTTCCCCCAATTTCTGTGGAATTAGTTTACCTAGCAGAAATGTGTGCTGGATTGGTTTGCTGCTCTTGGCTTGATGCTTGTGGAGGATCGGCGCCAGTGCAGGTGTGGAAAGAGCATCTCTCATCCTTAAAAATGATTGGCTCCATTAGGGCGGTGGTACGAGAGAGAGTGAAACTTATTTGCTGCTAGAAATGATGTTTATTCATTATGTGGGAAAGGAGGATCTCAGGCTCCCAAAGCCTGTGCTGGGTCACCTTGAATAAGGCAGTACATTCACTTAAGGAAAAAGATCTGTGGGTTTTGGTGACTAAAAGAAGAGCTGTGGCAGCCCTCCTGCTTTCTCATAAGTCTTTAAATTCTGTGCTGGATGCAGAATGGCTCTTGCCACAATATACTGTGCTCCTTTTTAGGGGGAAATAGGTTTTAATGCAATAAACCACTTGAAGTGATGCCACGGTCTAGGAAGCAGGGCCCAGTTAGCATATCTGAGGTTATGGGCAGCAGTGGCTTTTATGAGAAATAAATGCATCCTCCTCTGCATGCAATATAAGTCTTGTGCAGTATGTAGGTGGCCAACGGCCCCACAGAAGACGTGCGCGTTTCCCTTGCTTCGGGTCTGCTCAAGCCCACCTGGAGACATTGCGTGGCCTTGTGACCGTGTGAAGCAGCTGGAGAAACGCTTCTGTCTGCTAGCAAAGCTGCTCCTGGCCGCTTGGAGACAGGGAGGGATCAAATATATTTCGCTCCAGTACGCTATGCTGCATGACGTCGGTAGAATCGTTGGTGCGTCTTTTTTTCATGCAACTAACTATTTCTTTCCTGCAACTAACCTATTTCTTTCATTTCTCTTACAGAATCATACGATGACCCAGCATAGCAGTTAGTGCAAGGCCCGTCTCTTCCAGAGGATTCTTTGTGGCACAAAAAGGGAACACATTTTACTCTTTGCACGAAACTTTCATTGTTAATGTATATTATTCAGAAACATTGTATTGTACCATAAAACTTGTATTATCGAAACTGTTGGATGTTC
Organism: Crypturellus tataupa; assembly: GCA_034781795.1. NCBI lineage: Eukaryota > Metazoa > Chordata > Aves > Tinamiformes > Tinamidae > Crypturellus > Crypturellus tataupa. The sequence continues at coordinate 1,734,839 of JAWLRI010000996.1, forward strand.
ATGTGTTTGAACTTTTGAGCACCGGATAGACTTCCTGTATATAAAGTGTTGCACATGTATTATGTTGTCTGATACTAAAATGGTCTTATAAAGACAAGTGGACTTGGGCCCTATTCAAGAAAGATACAAATAATAATAATAATGTGTGAGGGGAAAAAAAACAGCTTAAGAAAATGTGTCATTTTCAAGCAGGAGGGAGAAGATAATAGCTATGTTCCACTATGGCTCTGTTTGGCTTTCCTTTCATTTAAACTTCAGTCTAGAAATCTCTCTCTTTTGGTATACAAACGGATGAATTCAAGACTATTTTTTATTGCTGAAGATTCTTGCAAAAAATTGTGACTCTTTCTCACAGAGCAGGAACCCACAGTTGAATAAGGCCCGTATATATATTTGTAAGCCTTGCGATATGACAGATAGCATTACCATATATGCAATAGTTGTTATGTAGATTGTCAAAGAATTTTTTTTTTTCTGGATACCATTTGAAGCTTTGAGTGTTCAAGACTTTCCTTAATGATTTCACACAGCCAAATTCTTGATCAGTTGAACTAACCTGTATGTTACTGTTATTAATGTTTACTCTGCGGTCTGAACCTGGAGATTACTGGAATTGTTTTCCAAAAGGAAATAAATTCAGTTTACCATTATGTGTGAGCGTGCTTGTGTCTTGTCTTTTCCTTTGGAAGTGATGTTATTGCCATTACACTAATGACATAAAGGACCACCAAGACCTGCAATCCCACTGCCCCAGCAGCTCTGCACATACTGGCTAGGAGCAAGTCCCTTTTCACTGAGCTGGGCATTTAACTAGATGTAACAGAGAAAACAGCAAAGTGAATTGCTCTTGAGGGTAAATCCCTATTTCTGTTTACTTGTTTGTTTGTTTTTTAATGTGGCAATCTCAATAATGTCATACCTGTACACTTGACACGTTGGCTGCCAAATCAGTCACTGCTTATTTTTTGTGTATAATTACAGCACAATTAGCATAGGATTGCTTAGCGAGCTGGGGCTAGCACTGAGAACCAGCAGCCTCTGCAGGGGCCGCATCACCACCCTTGCTCACCAGAAGCCCCTATCACTACAGCTCACCTAGAGAGGAGGAGGAAAAAACCATCCTCTGCTATTTCAGTATGATGTCCTATTGCTTGAATTGCTAGATTTGTCCCATGGAAGCCAATGCTGCTGAAATACTGCAGTTAAAGAGCTGCACATCACAGAAGTCCAAATGGCTGGAGCTGCTTGCCTATTGCTGTCAGGGTAGATATAAAGTGTGATTTCCAGTTTGCTGAATGTCACATTTTGACTCTCCACAGATGGAGGATGGAGGGCAAAGAAGTAAAGTCTGAAAGTGTCTGGTTACTATATATTTCAAGAAAAAAAATGTGTCATGTTTAAAATTCAGCTTTGAGAATGTAGTGTGGTGCATATTTTGCCGAGTACAAAAAAGAATTCCTGGGTTGTATATGAAAAATCTCATTTATGCTGACAAAAGGATAAATGTAGGCACAAGTACACAAGGCTTGTAAAATGCCAGTTCTATTTATAAGTCAGAAACTGTTCCCATTCTTATTCTCATTAATATACTACTCATCTCAGCCAAATTGAATGTGATAATATGTTCTTTATTTTTGACAGATACCTTAAAGGATATAAGACATTTCAGCCTTCATGTGTGAAAGTGTGACATATTGGTTAAGACTGAAAATAGCATGTTTCTCGTAGAGTTCAAGTATATAAGAAATATTACACCCTACTGTTTTTGTAAATGCCAGAGTGCCACTGAGTTGAGACAGATGGTAGCTGGGAAAGATGCAATCTTACAATCAAAAGCTAAAATATGTCAGAAATATGTTAGCAAACAAAACATAGCATATTACTAGCGTCTCATGTCATGACAGCTTGCAAAACATGCAAAGATGTTGAATTTCTAGATATGTAAATAACGTAACAGTAAACAGAGCAGCAGCAAATGCGATGAAGGCTTCGTGCATCGACTGTCCCTTCAGCTGAGTGCTGGGGAGCTCAGGGCTCTCGAGGCCACAGTGGGCCCCAGGCGGCTCCTAAGAACCGCTTGCCAGTATCGAGTGCTGGAATCCTCTTACCTTGCTGAAAGTAACAGGTTTCTCAGCAATACCTAAATAGCTGCTTAAATAGATTATGGGAGACATTTAAACTTCCCAATGAGAATTGAGTGTTCCTTGGGGAATTATCACCGTTCAGACAAGGCAACGAGAGATGCAGATCGTCTTGCTTGCTGAGGAACAGGCACGGCTCTGTCTGCGCGTCCGGGTGAGCATTTCAGCCACGGCAGGAATGGCTGGGGCGCTGGCCTGGGGCAGCACAAGCTGCCAAGAGCCCTTCTTAATACACTGACCACCACGTGGAAGAATAAATCTATTCAAAAGACTGTGCAGACAGATTGGTGGACAAGCTATCCTCCTGCATTGGAGCCTGGCTCTGCTCCCAGCATTTTCAGTGGACATGAGTTTTACTGTAAGTGATAGTTTAATAAAATTATTAGCCCTTCTGCTTGTTTGCTATATTTGTATTTAGGAAAATTGACTGACTTAAAACAGGTATAAATATAGAATTTATGCTGCAGAAGTGAAGCAATTGATCCAGATTATCTGAGCATAAGATTTATGAGGAAATGTGCTGATTCTTAAATAGAACAAAAGATGATCTGGGAATAAATAAGGGGCATTTGGCATTTATGCTACTCAACTTCCCAAAACAAGATTGCCTACTAGCATTCACATTTTGATAACCGGTTGCCTAAGTTTGGTTCTACAATCCACCTGAGGTGCTTCACTGCATGTGGAGGTTACAACTTCTTCGATTCACTCCTACTACAATGTTCTCATTGCATTTTCTCATTTGGGAGTTCCATGTGGGCCCAAAAACCCACAGAAGAATAGGGCAAAGGTCCTCCCTAAAACAAATTAGAAGTCGCCACCTTTTTCTTCTAGGTAACAGGAGAAAAACTGGAATCATTTCCATGTCTCAGTGATGGGGCTATTATTAATAATTCTGGCATGACCACTCACTCTGTTTCATTACCACTGTCCTCAACTAAAGAAAAGGAGGGACGTCCCTTCCACACCAACATATGGCACTTTCTATTTATAACAGGATTAACAATTCATTCACACCTTGATTGAATCCTACTTTATTGAGATGTCACAACAGATTCTCACAGCCTGCAAAGGGAAAGACTTACAAATGTTAATGTTGTGACAACTAGGACACATAAAAGTAAATGAATTATAATTGGTGACAATTAAAAATAGCTCAGTGTGAAAACAGAATATTGTGCTGTTGTTACTGCTGTGTCTAAAATGAGGCAGTGCAAAAGACTCTTTAGAATAAGGCCATCCATAAATTGAGAGATGCTACCTTGATTCCAGGATAATGCGTTCAATCATTCACTGATGCTCAATTAATGTGCACAAGGTGTTTATGTCTTAATGAGCAATGTGCCATTCTCTTTAAAGTATTTGCTTCACTGACTTTGTAGAACTACAAAAGTAAACAAGTTTAGGTCTTTTTTTTTTGCCTATTCCATTTAATACCTCCTTTTCCCTCTTCATGTTTCTTCCTATATTTGTATGCAGAAGATTTCTTTGAATATTATTATTGTGTTGCTGTTGTTATTGGTAGTAGCGGACTGTGAATGCTCTAGCAATGCACTCCCTCAGGAGCTGGGAGGTCCCCGGCCACCAACTCTTGTGTGCCCCTCTTCTTCTGTGTGTGTTGTGGCACACAAAAGCCTGACAAGGTCTCACTCATGTTCCAGAGCTCTCTTTCTTTTCAGAGCTATTTGTTATTGTCTCCGCCATCACAAGTTTAAAAAAGGAAAGTTAATTAAATATGGAACAAGACTGAGCAGCATCTTTTAAACCATCATGTCATTAGAATTGGATCCCTCTGAGAGCTGCTTAAAAGGGGTTTGAGAACAATGACTGTTCAATCAGATATTTATGGGCATAGTTATGTAAACACACTCTTTATTGTCTATGTATATTTAATATAATTATCAGTTTTGTACTCGGACTCTCTGGAGACCCAACAAATCACAGTGTTGCTTTGAAAATGTCAGCAGAAAAGACAATTATGTTGCAAGCAAGTATTCATAAATTATATTAAAAAGTCCTGTGAAAATGTATCCTGTGTTGCAGAACTGCTTTTGCACTAGCAGAATCATCACTGCTTCTCTTTGATTTAAACTCTTCTTGTTAGTAACAAGGAGGTTACTCAAAACAGAGTTGTAATGCTTAGAGCACTCTGTTTCTGACTAGCGGGACAATTTAACTTGTAGACAAATTAAAAGTACTTGTTTGTTATGAATATGTTGGGATTTTTTTATAGATTTCTAAATAATTTTTACCAAATCAGAAGCAAAAACTATTTGAAGAACACTACCCAGGTCCTACATCACTCGTTTTACTTTTCTTTCTCTGTGAGATAATTCCTAGCCACGTTTTTTACTTCTTTTGCTCATTATATATTAAAAAAACAATAATAATAAAGTGGAGAACAGGGGCAGCATTCAGTAAATTGTGTCATACTTAGACTAAACCAATACGTGTGCTGCAGTTTGATAAACACTTAGGAAGTGGCAGCGAATCGTCTCTACTGCAAGATATACAATCTGCATATCAACATCTTAATTAGCAGCTAATGACATTTGAATGGGAAGGTTAATGTTAAGCACAGAAATGCAGTTTAGTAAAGGGTAAAATGAAATATATTGGGACATTTCAACCTGTATTTATTTTTAAATATGAAATAACTGTCTTTTGTGGTAAGCATTTATCCATACTAGTCATATTCTGATCCTGAGTTAAATTCTGGTATAAAAGCTCCAGGAATAAGATGTCGTTACTGGTATATCTGGTCCGACTGATCACCAGTGATGTTCCATATGTTGGGCAAAGTGAAGAGAGAATTTTGCAGAAAAGAAAACAAAAATGCATTTCTCCTGTGCCATTATTTCTCGACAGGCAAAAGATGGTGTAATTTGTGCTACTTGTCT
>JAWLRI010000996.1:1739979-1795941 GCA_034781795.1 Crypturellus tataupa
AAGAAAACAAAAATGCATTTCTCCTGTGCCATTATTTCTCGACAGGCAAAAGATGGTGTAATTTGTGCTACTTGTCTAGGTTTGCGTTTATAAGAATGACCTTGTGTGGGATGGTGCCCAGCAAAGCTTGTTTCTGCTGCTTCGCGTGATGAAGTGCTGATAGGTGTAGGACTGGCTTGGGTCATGAACTGTCTGGATGTCCAAAACTGAACAGGTCAGGACTGCTGACATGTTAGAGAAGGATCTGCTCTAGAAATGGCACTATAGACTTTGCCAGCCAGATGCTACCAACCCAGCAACTTTACATGGAGCATGGGGAGCACTGGAAAGTGCTTGCTTTGAGATGTAAAATATAAAGTACTTCCAGGATGCTCAGTATTATAAATCCTGTAGCCATCCTCACAGCCTCCTGCTTTGGCTGCAACTAACAGGTCAGCTCCAGACCAGCAGATGTCCTTTAATCTAATGATCTCCTCGTTGCTGGAATTTTTAATTTTTCTGCCCCTTCTAGAAGCTTGATCTCACACCACCCTTATCCTTATTTATGGAACCACTTATATGCTTGTTTAGACAGAAAAAAATAGACTGTATTAAAATGGCTGAAAGTTCAGTAATACAATTATGCCACCTTGTTGGCATAGGCACTTTGGCAAGTTCAAAATATATAGATGAGCATATATGTATATATTTATATGTATATGAATATATGTATGTGTGTATATATGTGTGGTGTGTACATACACATATATACATTTTAATTTTTATATAGTAACACCTTTACAAGGTGAGCAATGTCCTTCACAAATAATAGGCAGAGAGTTAAGTGGAAACAGATCTATCTGTGCAGCAAAAAGGATAGAAATCTACAGCATCTAGCACGTAAATGATATGGAAAGATATTTTAAATACATGGAAATGCCCATCTTTGAGTATATTGTACTTTTTTCCAGAAAACACTAGTTAGAGATTTTTTTTTTTCTTGAGTGTCATCTTTTCTCTCCATCTCATTATTCTCTTTCCTTTAATTGTTTAATGACTGACACAGGACAATTTTGATTTTCTTAATTACATTTGTGAACCTGCATTTGATTCGGTGGCTAGGTCATCATTCTTGATGAATTTAAGAGTTATGTGGATTCATTCATCTTTTGATATATTTTATTTCCAAACACCTTTATTCCTTTGTCTTAATTCGATACCATTAATTTTCTGACATGAAATGAAAGGTCATATGTTTGATAAGATGATAGTTTTTGATGTACTATTTGTAAATGTTTCAGCCTTATTCACAGCCTTTTCTAATCAATAATCACCTTTTTTTTTAATTTTGCTCTCCTTTTCTTATTAAAAATTATCCACCATGTCATCTTCAGACTTCCAGTCTCTCTTCACTCACTGTCCAGAGGCATCTCTTTCAAAAACTCTGTTGCTTTTACGACAAATGGAGGATTAGTTGGGCTTTAGTCGGGCTTTTAGAGTTTCCCTCAACAATGCCTCGTTATTGTGGTATGTGTTGTTTAAATATTCACAGCCTGTGGCATAGAGATCATCAGGAGAGGCATGACAGTCCATTTCCAGATTTGACAACTTATGTTTATATTATATTTTGGGGGGGAAGTATGAATTGAACTTTTGACTTGCCATTAACTAAACCCAGTCAGTCTTTTAGCCTATTCACAGCTCATCTGACTTTTAAATCCTAAGAGTGTCTTTTCTCTCAATGATAACATGTTTTCAGAATCTTTCAACACTTTCTTAATTGCTAAAATTTGCAAACAAAAGAAACACCCATGCCTAGCTGTCTGCCAGCCGTTCCCCTGGTCAGGCTTTTTCAATCTGTTGTCTTCTAGTGTTTCCCTCCCTACATATTCAAGGGGAATGGAGGAGAAGATTAAAGGGTTATGCAGAGGTTATGTTCAACTGTTTGTTCATTAGATTCCTGGCTCACTTGGTTGTTCAAAGGAGTGCCTGAACATATGAATGATGTTAGATTGCCCATATTTATTTAATACACTCAGTTTCTGTGCTCTGACTCCTGTCAGGCTTAGAAATGCAGGAGCCAATTTGAAAACCTTCAAGCCCTTTCTGAGGGAGTGACTGCTAATTATCAACCTCCCCTGAATTTCCTTTTCTTGTTTGCTTGCCTTGAATGTAAGGCTGGAGTGCAACTTTGGAAGCCTGACAAATATCAATCAGTTTGCTCAGCACACAGCACCAGGGTTACTTGGTTTGTTTACTCTAACCAAGGTTTCATTTCCTTCAGATGCTACTTGATGCTTCTGTAACATTTGATGTTACTAAGCAAGAGCTTTTGTTCAAGATGAAAAATACTTGTGCTAATATATCTGTGACAATACATGCTTGAATTGTATCTCATTTTTCTCAGCATGAAACACCCCATGTCTTGGTATTAAGAGCGAGTTTCTACCGTTACGAAACTTGGTCTGAGCTGTTCTATACATTTCTTCGAGAAATGTATTCTTTCTGAGCCCCTTTTGGGTAATATTATTCGCTGTTCTCAGTGTAAGTCATGAGTTGGTGGCATGCTTTTTTCCTGCAATATACATCAAGTTTTGCACAAAAAAAAATGGATGCTGTTGCATTATTGTTTTTCTGTTGCCCTGGTCTTGGTCATTCTACTCCTCTCAGGGACATGTCTACTAACTGGAAACTCCCAAATGGAGGCACTTTATTTGGGGAAATCCCAAGCATCTCCTTTGATTTTGGAGAATATCCATGAGAAAACACACATGACAAAGACAACATGGTGACACATGAGATAGACCAAAGATCCTTCTTTGGGACCAAAGATCCTTCTCATCTACCTACCTGGTAGGTACCACTAGCAAACATGATGTCTAGGAAGAGGTGTAAGGCTTCGACACTGCACAGTGACTTTCCTTTGGTATAGCTTCTGACCTTGAGTGAATGTTGCCCCAGGGTTTCCTTAGTCAAAAGTAAGCCTTGCCATTTGACAGGTTTGGGTGACAGCTTTTTTTCTTGATTTGTCAAATTAGATTTTGAGCCTGTATAAGCTTTGAACACATACAAAATCCTGCTGTCATAAGTTTCATTTTCTAACTACACATTGCATGAAGAAATGCTTCCTTTTGTTTCTTTGGAGCCTCATCGCTTCATCTAATCCCGTTGCAGAAAAGAAACTGATCCCTATTCACCTTCTCTCTGTCACTCAGGCTGACTTTACAGACCTCTGCCGTAGCCTTTTCCTCTCACCTTGGGATCTTTTTTGCTGCTCCTCCACAAACGAAAGTAGTCACTAATGAGTAACACAGATCATCTTTCCCACCAAAAATCCAAAGACCTATCCACATTATATCAGAGAACAGTTCAGCAAACCTCACTTGGATTTGAAATGGGATGGGACATCCTTAGGTTATGGCACACCACCATCCCATGCAGAGACAATGTGCAGAGTCCCCAGAGCAACACAACCAGGTTAGCACTGCCTCTCGCAAGGCTAATTAACTCAGGACTAATTAATAGCATCCTACTACAGTGACACAGCTATCCAGAGCTTGCTCTATAGCTGCTTGCTTGGGGACCTTCTCACAGTGTGGCATCCGGTGTAGATATATCCTCAGGACACTAGCTTACATGTACCCCAGAAACTGCAAGGAGAAGCTATAGGCTTGATTATCCTCTCATTTACATTACTTTTAGCTCAGAGCAACTCTCCCAAAGTTGTTGGAGGTACAGTAGCATTGAACCAGTACAATATAGTAGAAAAATCAGGTACCAAAAGTATTTTCATGCGTGTGCACACGAGTGTATGAATTGCAAAAAGAATAATATTAAAGTTGCAGAGTTGATAACTGAGATGATTTCCTTGCAGTTTCCTGTGTGTAGGATAAAGATCTCTCAGTTATGTGATCTTTTCCCCAAAACCATGACCTCCACTGGTGCACAGGGAGGACTTTGACCACTGGATGAGCAGCAGCTTGGTATTTTGCATTACTCTCAACCTCCAGTTTGGGGCTCTAGGCTCTGTTTCCTATATACTCTTCAAGCCCTCCACCCCAGACAGAATTATTAATTCCTCTGACACTTTTTGGGGTGCTCCTGTCTGTGAGGTTGGTTTACTGCACCTGCTGCATTAATTCCAGTATTTCCACTGCACACAATGGATGGAAGCAGGCAGCCCTAGCCAAGGCCATAGGTACTTTTTTCAACTCTCTTTGCATTTGTGAACTGCTTCAATATTTTCCAGTGGTGGAACAGACCATGTATGGTCTGAAAATATTTTTCCGCAGTTGACCTTTCTGTAGCACAAGAATCTTTTCCTCCTCAACCCAGCTAAACCTACTTTATCTCCCCTACTTTATCCTTGTCTACCATTTATCCTCTTTTCCTACAGATTAGCCTCCAGCCTCCATCTCCTAGAGTCCCTACAGTTTTCCTCACTACCAGTTTCCTCTGCCCAGGCGTTCACAGAATCTCCTGAGGAAATAGCCAAATGTGTTCTTCTAGCTTTGACCATTTTCCATATTTCCTATCCCAGTCTGCCTTCCCAAAGGAAACACCACTCTGATTTAATTTCCATGCCTGAGGGATGCACACACTGAAGTCATTTGCTGGACTGGGCCATCCCATGGCCCAGTGGAGAGGTCAGAGGTGCTGGATGTTGAGATGTGTCCCCCCGCGGAAATCCAGCAGTTGGGAGCAGCAGACGTCCACTGTGCACCACTCTGAATGCTACTTCCCTCCCTGAGATGTTATATATTTAAACAATTTGAAGTTAATTAAGAGAATTGGCTTGGAACTAAATCAGGAATCTCACACATCTGTGTTCCCTTCCTTGAAAAGAGGCAGTTTAAAGAATGCCTGGAGCTAAACACATTATTTTGTACCTTGCTAAAAAGTTTTTTTTTTTTCTTTTTCTTTTAACCTACATTGCTAGATGCCTATGAACATCTTTTTAAAATGCGGGGGGATTTTTTAACTGATAATGAAAATTATTATTTTGTATGCAATTTAACTTCATCCTAACATCAGACTGCATAATTTAAAGTGAGTTTTCTTCATATACATAACATTGCAAGACTCAGAGTCTCCAGCGTATTTAAATGCCTGTTGGTGAGGGTTCGCTTTAGATCCAAGTCTCCAGCGTCCCAAGCACGCTACTTGAGCCTCATGATATCTAAAACTAGTTTCAATGGAATCTTCTCCAGCAGGCAGGTTAGGTTTTGCTTACCTTGTTTTAAATCAGATATGCAATGATTTTTATGTCTGCTATGAAAATGACTTTGATCACACCTTTTCATGCCACTTTCACCTAAGCACTTTCAGATGTTGCCAGCCCCCCAAGGATTGTTCAAAGATCTTAAAGAAAAGGAAAAACTGCAACATCAGATTTTCAGACAGTCAGTTGTCAGCTCTGATTTGCCATTTACACTTGACATCATATTCATTATAGGCCACTCTATTTTTACTTACTAAAATGGCATGTTTTCTATCAAAACAATATAAAGAACTGTATATCTTTTTCTTTTCTTAGCTTGTAGTGACACAAATGATATAGCACAGTGCTAACAGTATCTGGGTGAATGAACAACATATTAACAGGTTTATCACAAAAAAGGAGACACTTCTGCCCCCAAAATGTGGCAAAGCTGTGGAAATCCTTACTACAAAATGGAGTGAAGTCTAAAAGGTTAAAGATATTTTTAAAAATAATTAGAAAAAATCATGCATCAAATAACTGAGTATAAATACAGAAGTATCAGCTGCCTGAGGAGGTCTGGGAGCTGCAGAACGCTGCATCTGGCAAAACCCTCTGGTCACCAGGCAGTACAGATGGGACACAGAGCGACGTGGCCCTTTTGTCTGCCCAAGTTACTATAGTTTTCATGGTCTTATGAATCTGGAATAGCATAAGTACAGTTCTATTTGAACCAGGTGAGCAATAGTGATTTGGAGAAGTGAACTAAATTGTCAGATAAAATTAAGATAAAATAAAATAATTAAAATAATCATGACAGCCTACCTAAATCTGGGCAGCAGAGCAGCAGCAACTATATGAGGTTTTAAGGATTTGAACAGCAAAATCAGACTCTCCAAAGCACTTTTGAACTGGGGGGAGCAAAGAGTGGTCTTCACACAGCTGATGGTGACAGAGAGATGGCAAGGAAGCACGAAGCTGATAGTGGAGAACTGACGGTATGTGCGCTCTGCTGGAATCAGCAGAACTGTGAGTTGCAAAAAAATAAAAATAAAAACAAACACAGCACAGTACAAATATCAACAGGGGAAGCTTAATTGAGGCTTCTCTCTTTCCTCAAGTGGAAAAACATTGCTGTAGGTCTGCGTTTTGTCAGCACCCCCACAAAGAAGCTAGAGGAAATAGTGTTTGCTAGAGGCAGGAGAGAGCTGGCTGATGCAGGCACTGGAGGTGAGGAGGATGTGTCAAAGTGCTGCTTCTCTGGCTTTTTGTGACAGGTTTTGTGCTGTAACTCCTCTGACACTGTGTCATGCTGACAGTACCCACCCCAGTGACAGCAGAAGAGGCTGGGAAGGGGTGATCAGAACAACCTTGGGTTCAGTCTTTTTTTTTTTTTTTTTTTGGAAGATCTCCGCTATGGATTTGTGCTGGGTCTCGTCTATCCCTTAGTTGCACCAGCACTCAGAAACTAACATTCACTGAATCTCTGTAGTACAGTTACCACTTGGCAGATCCCTGCCATGATGGCAGTTATTAAAGCACAGTCACATCAGGAAAACAATTGCATGTAGAGGTTTATACCACCTGCAAGGCCTGCATACAGAGGAGCTCTTTGCTCCTAAGCAGTACTGGGATTAGCGAGGTGTATTTTTGCAATCAGGTGCAATGTTATCTTGTGTTAAGAGCCAGTCCAAAATTAGTCCGCCACTCCTTGAAATTTCAATGATTTATGTTCAGAAAGGAGGCATCTCTCCAAAGCTAGCAGACAGGATGGAGTGTCAAACCTCACAGCCTCGTGGAGATGCAAGTGAGAGTCACTGTGCATCAGGTGCTGGATGGAAGGAGAAGATGCAAGGGTCCCTTTTCTATGCACCTTGTAGTAGAGCAGCAGATGGATCAGATGAAACTTGAAAGCAGTTGAGAATGGCTTTCCATGAGTTCACCTGCTTTACTGAAGTTGGTGGCATGCACTTTCTCTCTCTAGCTACTGTTGTTAACTAGTCATTGTCATGGATTGCCTTGGAGGCATGTATGTTTTGGTATTTGCTAACATTCTGCCACCTATTGCATTCGCTTATGTATAAAACATTTATACACACTCAATGATTATAGCAAATGTTCACAGCCAGCTATAAACACAATATGATATTCTGTGAACAGGGACAAGCAGTAGACTATTTCATGGCTATGGATATAGTCTACAACATATTTCATTTAGTGTGAAAAACTTTTTCCAGACTTTTAAAGGCTGCAGTTACAGAACAGTAAAATAAAGTCAGATGCTGATGGCATTTGGCCATCAAACTTAGGATGTCACCATCCCACCAGTCACTAATAAGAAGCCATTTGTGACTATACAGAAACAGGCATCCCTTGAGCATGTACAGCTGAGCATCTGTTTCTGCAGCTGCCAGTCAGGCATTTTCACCCAAGTGCAGTCTCTGCAAAGCAATGTTTCCATGGAAGAACTGTCTTGTGAATGTCCTACCAGAAGCAGGAGCTTCAGTCCTGTAGAGTATGATGGGGAACTGCTTGCGTAACCCTTTATCAGCATGATGAAATGGTCTGTAGGTGAGTGCCAACTGCTCACTCAGAAAGCAAGGAAGAAGCTGCACTTCTATTTTTCTATTTCTGTCATAAGCGGAATTTTTCACAAAATTAATCAAGCAGGAAGGGAAAAGGAAAGTAACATCTTACTGAAATCTGCTGCTATACATTAAAGACATAGGTCATAACAGGAATGGCTGTTCCCCACCAGGTTTAAGATCAAAGCACTCTAAGGAGAAAAGAAAGTGAGATTTGATCCTTCCGCACTCCTCAGTATCAGTGACTGCCCAAAAGGCAGGACAGGGAGCTGCCTTGGCCTTGATGACTGGCACTCCAGGATTGCTCATGCAAGCCCCACTCTTGTCTTAGGCAATGTTCTCATCGGGGCTCAGCACACACCCAGTCTTCCAGCCATGGAGGCATCCAGGCTGGGCAGGACAGTATGTGCGTGTAAATATGCAAAGACGCTGCCCCACGTTTATTAAAGCCACGAGCTGACAGTGTGTCCTGTGCTCCTCATGCAGGGCTGATTCTAGCCCTCGAATTTAGCGGCCTGCTGGTACCTCCCTTGCAGACCTCGGCCGACATCCAGCTCTCCTGCCCTCTGCGGCTGCTCCCTGAAGGGAGCATGCAGTGGCACGGCTGACTTTCTGGGCAACTCAATTAATATTGCTAATTGCCGTGGTCACCTTCTAGGAGGAGGCAGGAAAACGAATTATTGAAGCCCCAAACAAACCCTGCCAGATTTCTTACTTCAAGCAACAAGGCTTGGTTTGAAGGACGGAGAGGTTGAAATGCAGGATTCATCCAGTACCAAATAGTCATTCCTTAATGTCACTGACCTGACCAGGGCTCCAGGAAAAAATGAGAAATAACGTCTCCAAAAATAACCTTTAAAAGTCTCCTGGTATCTGTTAGGAAAGCACGACAGAAACGTAGTGGACTGCTCCTCCAAAAATAATTTAAAAAAAAAACTTCCAAAGAAAGAAATATTTCTCTTTCATCTTTTTTTTTTTAAAATTTCTCTATAAAGACTTTATTCCATATCAAGAGAGCATGAATTTTCCAGAAATGGCAGAATAATATTTATTAATCTATTGAGTGGCCTATCCCGAAAAGGGGGGAACAGGTCTCATGGATGACACCTCCTCTGTTGGATCAGAGATGCACCTGAGCCCCTTGGCTGCAAGACCCAGACTGTCTTGGGGTGATACTGGAATGCTCATCTTCTCTTCCCACTCTCACTCGGGCCCCTTGTTTGCCTTGTAAGGGGACTTGAGTGAGCAGGCCAGAAGGAGCTGACGTGTCCCCCATCCAGGGCCTCCACATGGATGACAAGATCAGAGCTTGAGGTCATGTCTGAGATCACTCAGATCAAAATCTGAGATCACCCACACAGCTTCCCCGGTTGTTCCCTCAAAGCCTGCCCATTTTTACCATCTCTCTAGGAAATTTATGTTGGTGCACAGTAACGGCTGTTTTGAGCTGTTTTGATGCTTATTTTATGCACTATTACTTGTATGCCAAATGCCTGCTTATCACTGGACATGAATTTCAGTGTGTGAATGCACTTTTTTTTTTAAAGCAACTAGCCATTTGGAATGTCTCAATGCTAGGGGGAGTCCAACCTCGAGTACTGTTAAAGGTACTTCAAAAGTGGAAACCTCCTTTTTTTTAAGACAGGAGGTACTAAAACTTTTTAGCAAATACCTTTTTGCCTGAGGTTTTATAGGCCTACGCCAATGATGGTCAGGTTCTCATTCTGATGAAACTCCGAATGCAGAAGCATATTAAGAAATACTTGCTTAGGACAACCAAGTGATGATGTATTACCTTTTTCTTTTCTTTAGAAATCTCATCTCACCATACTGTTACGATGTTATGAATTTCTATTTGCTTAAAAGAATCTGAACTCACTGGGTGAAATGATTAACTAATTCTGTGTGAAAGAGGAAGAAATAACCATTAAAGTGAACACCTGATAAGAAAGGGGCAAGAGGAAAGTAAGAGAGAAATAGGGCTTCCTGCCTACTTCTGTGTTTTTGAGATACAGATGTAACTGTCCCCTGCTTCTTACAGCCCACAGTAGGTGCCCCACCAGTAAAAAACCTATGTTCTGGGCAACAGGTAATGGAAACTAGTTAGAGAAATACCCATAATTGGTGGCTGGCAGTTTTTACCACCTCTTTGCCCTTCTCCCCAGAATCATGGGTTGCTAGAGAGAGACATCTGCCTTTCTGGAAAAAATAAATGCAAAGATGGGAGGCTCTTGCTCCCAACCTCGGGCCATTTTCCAGCTGGAGTCGCAGAGAGGCTGCAGCCCCTGCGGCCTGGCTGCTTTCATGTGGTGTCTTGTCCCAAGCTGAAAGCGCAGCCGGCAGTGCTTCCTATGCGCCTTTTGTTCCACATTCATTTCCTGGCCCACAACGCTCTGCTCCGCGGGGATATTACACATATCAAAAATGCAGGGTGAAGTTGTCTAGAAATGGAGACAGGTTGTTTTTGGCAGGAGGCCCTAGAGCCAGAAACATTTTACCAGAAGAAATATGGTTGATATTTATGGAAAGTAGGATTTGACTTTCAATGGGGCTTATGTTCATAAGTCACTTAAGGCCCTTCCGAAAATCCTACCAATAACTCTTAAATTAAACAAGTCAGCAATTCCACGCAGACTGAAGAACGAAGCTCTGTGTCCCACTCATGGATCTGAACTAAGCAGCCGACGAGCCAAAGAAATCTTCAGAGGCCTGGTATGATCGCATGGAGCGCTCGTACATTTTGTATGTGCTGCATATGACATGCATCACTCAAATGAGCCCTAAGAGCCATTACTTTCCAACAAGTACTGGAAAGACCTTGGCAAAATGTATCTGGCCTCTTGTATTCATTCACAGTGCAAGATTTAATGACCGCTGATTCATATTCAGGCTAGATTGCAATAATTTTCAGAATATGTCTGGAGTGATAAAGGGTTCTGCCATTAGAAATATATCTTCTCAAGACTTGGTCCCAACCCTGGCTGGTTCCTGTTTTCAACTGATGGTACAAAATATCCCATCAGAGTCAATGAAACATTCTTTGGGTATTTTTCCACCAAGTCATCTTGCATCAAGTCCAGAAAACTCCGAGACAGGTCAGCTCAAGTCAGCTACTAAAAGCAGGTTTTCAGACTATCAGAGACATACACATGACATCAAAGGAGGCTGGGGACTGACTGGCTGTGGAGCAGCTCTGCCAAAAAGCACCTGAGGGTCCTGGCAGACATTAGATTAAGTGTGAATTAGCAGGAGGACATGCTGGTGGCAGAGGAGGTTATCGGCGTACTGATATGCTTCAACAGAAGCATAGCAAGCATGTACAGCAAGAGAATCAGTAGAAGTGATTATTCTCATTTACTTAGCTCTTGTTAGACCACGTCTGAAATATTGTATCCGGTTTTGTCCCTCTCCTTTCCTCCCTCCATTGAGAGCAAGTTCGTCAGATGTCCATCAGGATGGCCACTTCTAGAGAGACCAGGGCTGGTCCAACCTGGAGATGGGACCTCCACCTATCAGTTTCCTTGGGCAACCTATAGGATTCGATGATAACCAAGAGACTTATTAGCTGTAAACACAAATTAAAATGCACCTTGAAATGCCAATCTGGAGTTACCCACCCAATTATTAATCAGGTAAATTTCAGGAAACTTTCACTGATTCCTAGTAGAGCATTTAAATGATTAACAGAGCTGCTCCTTTCCTTAAGAAAATAACAATCAGCAAAGAATGTGATGGAAATGGGAGCTTGCTAAAATTATTACATCTTAGACTCTCTGGCGCATAACTCCCTGCAGAGTGTGAGTTCAGGGGATATGGAACAAAGCTTTGATGGTTCCACTGGGCTTTGAGACCACCTCCTGTGGCAAGCTTAGTTTGGGCTATTTTGCCGAATGCACGTAAAAGCAGTTAAAGCAGAAGGTAACATTACTGAGTCCCGGATTCTGAAAAATATCAGAAAACTTCCTGCAGCTCTTCTAATAACCAGCAGCGGTTGAATACTTTACATACCTGCCAGATGCGGCAAACAATGAACAAAAGGAGATGTTGAAGTATGGAGCCGATGGACATAAATCAGTATTTGTAGCTGTAGAAGAGTGCTCTCCAGTGGTAACTATTCTTCCACTTGTTATGTAATTCAGACACTGTATTGTAAAAGAAGACCGCACTTGTTGAACACAAATGACTCTGGCAATCTTGGCAAGAGATGGCCAGATAAGTACAATCAATCAGATCTCTGGTCAAAATCAGGAAAGATTTTGAGATGTTTTACAAAAAGAAACAAAGGAATTCAACAGATTCTTTGTGAATAAGAAAAGAAAGAACACAGTATAAAAAATGGCTTTATCACTTCTGAATACGAGAGACTGGAAAGAGAAAACATTCCCAAGGAGTTAGATAGTACAGGCCTAGGAAGAAAGATAAAAATTATACTCAAAATGACTCTTCTGGTAGTAGCTGTAGTCATTCTTACGAGGTAACTTCTATACAAAAACAACAACAAAAACATAGTGCGCTTTATAGAAGAGCAGATTAAAAAAAAAGGCATAGAATAAAATGAAGTCCAAGTAGCTGACAGTTTTCCTTTCTAACTGTAACTATTGGGATGCAAAATGAGTAGAGATTGCTCTAGGAATCAGCAAAGAAGAGATGTCCATGAACCCACAGCAAAGAGAAAGGAGAAGGAACAGCGGGAAGACTGGAGGAAAGGGACCTTGAGGACGTAATGAGGGGAACTTTGATTTCAACCAGTAGCTTTCTGCTCAGGTAATCAGAGTAATTTGTACATAGAAACTCTGAGGAAAGGATAAGAAGAAAGCAATTGATGAGTGAATTCTTCAAATATCCAAAGAAGAAGAAGCACCAAAAGAAGGCTTGCTCAGGGCAGCTTGGCTACCACAAGTTAATGAAAAAAATAACATTTTTCTTTCAGATTTGTCACCCCTGAGTTAGCTCACTACATCAGCCCAGGTTCCCTGCTTTAAGGCAATGTAAAAATCACTCTTTTTTTGCTTCTTCATGCAGAAATATTCTGCAAATACAGGACAGGAAGCTGATGTAAGTGGGAGCTATAGGCATTCAGAGAGGATATTGTCAAGGGGAGAGATCGAAAGAGCAAATTAGGCTGGATGTCTTTTGGAGACAACCAAGATGAGGAGGTCACACTCCTATCTGTATATTGGATGAGGCAGGTGTGGGCAGCGCTCCTGATAGCAGGAAGTGTCTTTGCAGATGACTTTCTAGAATAAAAAAAGACTACAAAGTGTTAAGTACCTGTCTCAGATCTCAGTGTAAATAGATGTTTATCTACCGCAGTGGATGACATTTATTATCTACCTCAATCCATGTGAAAGGTAGTTTTCGCTTTGCACGATCGCTAACTTTTTAGTGTCCTGGATGACTGAAATTTCTTTTAGGCACTGTTGAGCAAGTCAGTTTACTTGTGTACTTATCCTTAGTGACATGCACCATTTTTTTGATCTATATCCTTGCTTTTTAATTTTTAATCACTTGCTAAGTTAGACAGGATATTACTGGTCTTCTGTAAACTCCAAATAACCTTCAAATTTTCTTTTTAAATATATAAAAATAGGAAACATTACTCAAGAAAGCCAACCCAGAGATTAGCCATTAGCTTCATTAAAGCTGAATTTTGGTCAAAGAACTGCAGAAATTACAGTTTCATAATCCTTCCAAGAAGGAACTTACATTATTTATGTGAGAGCTAAATATATTTTCCATTATTTTGTTCATGTGAATGCATTCTTGAAGCACTCCACTCAAGATTTTTGTCAGTTTCAGATGCAAATGCATTATATCAAAAAACTTTAATAGATGTTTGGGCTGTCTAGCAATGTTAGACAGTACAGCAACCACCAAAGATATCAGCAACACTGCTGATATGTATTTGTGCTTTGTGTTTATTCTTTCCATACTATCATTCCCCTCCTGCAATTCACCCTGGGAGGCAGTAAGCAAACCTGAGTTTCCACAAAGGGTTAATAGCAAGAAACTTGCTTTCCAAATGTTTCTCAGATTCTGAAGCACAACTGATTACTTAAAAGGATTTGGTAGAATGTGCCTGCTGTTAAGCCTATGAAGTAAGATTATTTGTTGTATTTTCAAATGTATTCAAGCCTATAAAACCACTAGTCTTCAGGGATGGGTGTTCTTCATTTCAGATATCACGCCAAACTCTGACATTTGGGAAAAAGACTGACTGAGATGAAGTATAAATGAGGGACTTTTATGAGAGATATCAGATAGCCTTTAGCCGAGAAGTATGTCCACAATGTGTTTAAGCACAAATCTGACTTCACACTTCACTGTTGGTACTGCTACATCCTACAGCTCTATAAGCTCCAGCAACAGCAACAAAAACCCTAGCTTTTGCTTTCGCTGGTGGGGCTGCCAGCCTCATCGAATTGCATAATACTGTTATATGTCTACTAAGTACTGGGTGGAGACTGCACGCAGGAGCAGATTGTTTTGTTAGCCAGAAAGCTTCACACAAAGCTATTTCCATACAGAAATTATGTTATTGTGTTGATAGGTCAGTGCCATGGATATATGCTTAAAAAAAAAGAGCACCAAAGCACCTGTTTAAGAACTGATTTGGAAAATGACAAAAAGTAATTTCAAAAGCTTTTGATAAAAAAAAATGTGTTTGGAAAAGGTAAATGCTAATGAGCTGCCTTTCTTTTGGGTTGAGGTCAGGAAGTTGTGCATTGCTCAGTTCTCCTCACCTTCCTCACCCTTCTTCACCTGGAACCAGTGCAGGTACCAGTAAAATGGTAACAGATCTTACATGAAAGAGTGTTTCTGGTCACTGCAATACTGTCTCCTCCAACGGGTAGCGTGGTGTGGAGCTGAGGGACGCTGCCAGTGTTCTGATGTCTGTCTTGGAGTAGTTCTGAAAGAAGATCACGGTGCCATTCAGCACTCATTCTCATCTACCATTTCCTAGAGTTGCCCACAACGTTGCTAAGGAAAGCTGTGGAACAGAATGATGCAGAAGGGTAGCCAAAATACTTGCTTGTCCTTTGTGCCTGCAGGTTCCTTTTCATAAAGTAAGGCTCATGATAGTGACAATCATCTGCCCTACTTCTCCTCAGAGTAAATGGCAGAGTTGGTAGTAATTTATTTTCAATAATTTGCTTTTTAGGCCCTGGCTTTACACCTGCCAGGGTGAATGTCACCCATCTGAGAGCAGTGCAAGGGCTTCCTACCATACTGGTTTAGGCAGTGCTCATACCAGTGTTAATGGGCAGGGATGAAAGGCCCCTTATTTCTCTCCCTGTCCCCTACCACTCTTCCATTCTACACCTTAAGCATTAAAAAAAAATCTCATTTTCAAGAAGAAACAACTGATGTTAATTACACAGTCTGGATCTGCCCAGCCAAAGCATGTCAGCTTCGCTGGGCTCCTGCCGGTCTCCAGCTTGACCCCAATGGGCTCAGAGGGTTCAGAGCCTGCCTGCATGGGCTGAGAGGATGTGTTGGCAGGAGAGGGTAAGACACTTTAAAATCTGGACAAGATGAAATGCATACTCATTTTCTGCTATGGTATCAATTCCTGCTCTCAAAAAGTTGTTAACATCTTTTTTGTTGTTGTTTTCTTTCTCTCTTTTCTCTTTCACCAAGAGTATCCAAACCCCATCCAGTTTGGTGGTCTCCTTGTTTATTATGCTAAAAATTGAGCCACTTCTCCTCCTTATCTTCAAGTTAGATCTAACTGGAATTCAAGGCTGTTCCCTTATCTTCACACATGGCGTGTTCCTCTTTACAGCCAGTGCTTTTGCTTTCAGCATGACTGTACTGCTCTTCCCTTTCCATTTACATGTTTTAGATGCACTATGTCTGAATTAACCATTAGAGCCCGCTTACAGATCCTGCCAGAGCTGAACACAACCAACCTCTGTTGTACCTGGAAGATTTTTGCATCAGCCAGTGGACAGTCTGAACAGTCACTTCCAATAGGTAAAACTCTGTCGTCCCCAGTCACCTTGTTTTCATGTATTCCTTCTAGGCACGGGCTGATTTCTGAACACAAATTTTTCCTTCTCATCAGCATAAATCTGGAGCCATTAAATGGAACTAGCAGGAGGCAGGTTCAAAACAAGCAAAATGAAGAGCTTTAGAGTTTCTTGCTGCAGGAAGTGGAAGATTTGAGATGTTCACACAGGTTCCAGGGGAGACTTTAATTTTATGGAAGATAAATGAACCGAAGATCAATAAATCTGTAGAAAACACACTTGGCCCAGAAAGTCCTATGTCCAGCAAATGACTGGAGGATGGGAGACTACTCAGCGAAGGTATCACTACATACCCAATCTGCTTTTGACTGCCATCAGAGGCAGGAAACAGAGTTGTACAGTTGTACACTGTGGCTTCTCGTATGTTCTTATGTTAATCTGACTCATAAACAACTAGCAAGCCAGTAGCTAACTTCATAGCATGGCTGATAGAAGAAGCACTTTATTATCTAGTCCATGTGTTCTGTACCTAAAATGAGGCTACAGCTGAAGGATGCCTGAGCAGACAGGGCCAGGTCTGGAACTGGACACAGGTGAGCTGTTGTGGTGCCCAAATTACCCTGGTAGTGCTGGGCTGAAATGCTAATAAATAAGAGATGTTTGAGCAAGTCTTGCTTTACTTGAAGCAAGTTTGCTTCATCTTTCTCTCTACAAGGGTCTGTGTTGGAACACATAGGCATACCCTTGGTTGTTCTCTCCACCCTGTGGATTTTGCACTGGCATCCTCAGAAACACTTGTAGATACGGATCAGAAAGCACAACTTACCATAAATGTCCAAACATTCATTGTCTCCCCAGGAAGCCCCAGAATACTTCGAGGCTAACCAGTAAGTCTGTCTGCCTATTTGCCATGCAGATGCCACTGCCAGAAAGATGTAAGCCCTTAGCCTCACCATATGCAAGATTTTCTGCTGGAGAGCAAGGGGAGAGAAACAGGCATGAGGGAAGGGCCCAGAAGACAGGATTCAGAGGAGGTTCAGGATTCGGGCAAAGACTTGAGCTCTGATGTTTCCCTGCGCCATGGTTTGAGGCAGTCTGGGGAGAGATGTTTGGCACAGGGACAAGCTTTTTCCTGCAAAGTGATTTGTAGCATTTTCAGAGTATGTTCCCCTCCATAAATAAGCCCCTACTCAACTGTAGATTAGACAGAATTGAAGAGTGTCTTCCTTGCATATTGCTCAGTCAGGCAGCATTTCAACAGAGCAGAAAAACATCTACTTTTTTTTTCCTTCTTTCCCCTTCAAGAAGCAGCCTGAGTGTTTGAAAGTTCTGCGGTTTGGTTTGGAGTTCAGTCATCCCTACAGAGAACTTGTTCTGCCAATCTCTACATACATGTCAGCCTAAATAGCAACAGATGTACAGTACCTTAGATGTATAAAATTTTCATAAAATATAACAAACGCTGTTTTTCCACTTGGGATGAGTCATTAACCATATGCTCATGATACTGTTCTTTTCAAGGGAAGAACTGAAGTCCTATGCTTTGTGTACATAGAGCCCAGACTGGTGTGGTCTCAAGAGGGAGGGCAAGACTCCTTGTACGCCTCTTCCACTTTGGACTCCTGGGACTGCTGCATGCAGAGAAGTTGCAGATCCAATGTTTACAGGTTCCTTGTGGGAGCAAGATCTTCCCTGGATTATGTGAACAAAACTGCTGTTGAGGGAAGAGCTTGCAAAGCCCCACTGCAAGCTTCCAAAAACCTGCCATAATGCCGAAGGGCATGTAGGAGACGTTCTTTCAGAAGATGTCCTAGCAGACATGGTCTCCTTGTATTTTCCACACTTCTGAAGGCAGTGAGGGTCAGCTTGAGGCATGACACTATTTGGAGCTGCAAAACCCTACACAACTTTCAGGGAGGGCTTTACAGATTCAGTCATTTTGACCCATTCCCCTCCTGTGTGTGGTAATTACCTGAAAATGCTCTGACAGACTTTTGCTTGAGTCTGGAGATGGACCTGATCCACTTCCCACTGCAGTCAGCAGGAGTTTCCCACTGACCACAGCAGCAGTGGGAATGGGTCCTTGCTATAGGGAGCACACGTTTTGATCTTTTTACTCAATAAGTTGTCCGTCCAGGTGCGTTGTATATGCTAATAGGAGCTGCTCCCTTGGCTAGAATATTATATAAAGGCAGAAGCTTCTAAATGCAGCTCCGCTGGGTTTAAGGAAGTTGCATTCAGTAAAGCCAAGGTTGAGCCTAGCACAACTGCATGCAGTGAATATAAACAAGAAAATGATGGCTGAATTTTGCCATGTAGTCCAATATTAGATGATGGCTATGATGCTGTCACACATAAACCGTTCAAATGCAGCAATTTCTTTTTTAATTTCAACAAGAACTGCAAATGTCAGTTCCCTCCTGTGCGCTGGGAACATCAGTTCCCCACCCAGGGAGCTGCACCAGCAGTACTGGCTGCAGTGTTTTTTCCAGCTGTCACTGGAGTGACATGGTCTGAGCAAATGGCCACTGGGAAGTCATAGGCTAGGGAGGAACCCACAAGTATAGCTAGTGTTCCTGAACAAGGAGAAGTGTCCTCATGTCCATATGGTCTAAGCATTCAGCTCCATGACAAGTGTGTCTGGGAAGAGCCACTAATCTGTAGGACAAATATCTTTTGTTGAGAGTCCAGATGTTGGCATAAGTGAACCAAAGGATAAAGAGAATTGTTTAGCATACAACAACCAAGTCTGCTTGGCAGCTCCTACTAAAATGAGCACGACTGAAATAGTGCAAAATAGTTAGAGAGAGGCTTCTGCTAACAGCACCTGGCAGCTCACCTTTTTGTCAAAGGCTCCTCCTTGCCAAAAAAAGGAGCTAGGTATAACTGACCAATTATCTCTGCATCTAATATAACTTGTCTTTATTTCACTTCTTTCTTCACAGGCAGTACATCGGTTATGATTAAATCACTGCAACTTACTGGTGATCCCTACTTGGCATGAGAACTGTATCTCCAACCCAATGGCATTACGTCTCCAGAGAACCAAAAGGGCTGTGATTCACTTTGTTTTATCAGCTTCAGCTCCACTCTTTTGCACATTGTTGAATACTTGGCTTGGAATACTTTATTATTAATGACTTCTGCTTATTTATTTCAGTTATTATGAGCACTTAGCATGCACTCATCACCATAGACTGTGAGTTTGTTTTATGGGGATTACATTGAGTAATTATCATTCTAACTAAGAGAAAAAAACTGTCATGCTCCCCCACTGCCAGCAGCTTTTAATCTGACCAGACAGCGAGGAACCCAGGATTTCACAGTTTAAACAGATGGAAAGGCCTGAGCAAAGAGGTGTATCTTGCAGTTCCTTCTA
The DNA here is from genome assembly GCA_034781795.1 of Crypturellus tataupa. Taxonomy (NCBI): domain Eukaryota; kingdom Metazoa; phylum Chordata; class Aves; order Tinamiformes; family Tinamidae; genus Crypturellus; species Crypturellus tataupa. Next base: position 1,759,096 of record JAWLRI010000996.1, read on the forward strand.
AATGTGGCCAAGTTCACGCTGAAGCATATTTCTGTCAGGAGTGGATTCCAGAGGTGTGAACCTGGAATGCCCTGTGAGTATAGGGTTCCGGCTTTCTGGCTAAGAATAGTTTTTATGGCAGATTGGAGACAGCAAGGCTGTGCTTAAATATCCTGGCCTTTGGCTAGAGTGACCACAACCTTGAATTTCACCTACCTATCACCTTGCATATGGTGTAGAGAGCAGAACACTGACATAGTGCAGGGCTGGGGCAGATCTTCAGAGTATCTTTCCAGGTGTATTTTCTGGATTTTCGGGAAACACTGAAAAAATAGCAAAGAAGTAAAAATAGTGGGGTACAGATCCTCAGGAGGAGTTAGATGGGGCTTTACCGGAGCTCCTGTACCAAAGCAAAAGCGTCTCTTGTCTATATTGTCTTACTCGGTAGCATAGAGCAGAATCCGAGGAGTGGATTCTGCTGGATTCAGTGGTCATGGAGCAGGTAGGGGACATCTGAGTCAGGGTTTAGATCTATAGTGGCAAAGTGACCTTCCAGCCTGGATCTGAGCGCTAATCTCTGAGGAATGGTGCAGCAGTGACACAATGCTGGGTGCTATGAGCTGCACAGCAGGCAGCTCCTCAGCACGCACCAGCAGGAGGTTGTGTTGGAGGTCAGCCATCATCAAAGCTCCAAATGTGGCCCAAAGTTTCAACCAAACCACTGCCAGCTTCCACCAAACCAGCACAGTTTGGCCAGAGGACAAGGGGATCTGAACTTCACTGTGAGCTGTAGGCTGATGCGTATACCCCAGCTGAGTGGTGTTTAACTAGAAGAGAAGAGAAGCGCTGGGACCATCATGGAGAAGTTTTAGAAGAAAATGAAAACTGAGGCTAATGATTCAGTTCATACAAGTCTCACTTTTTTTCCTTAAAATACTATGATCCGGGATTTTTCAGTAAGTGGAGACCTTTAAAGGGAATGGGCCTGTAACACTGCTAAGAGCAGGTTACATGGCAGCACAAGGAGTCCTCTTAACAGTCCAGGAACTATGGCAGTGCTATACTGCGTTTCACTGCATGGGAAGTAGTTGGGAACTGCTGTGAAGTCACGGTTAATAATTAGTTAATGAAAAGTTAAGCAGTAAGCAGCATAGAGCATAGTCTTTGTGAAGGAAAAGATGCCATAGACTTAATGTGGCTCTTTGGCCACAAAGTATGCTCTCTGCTGGTCAAGTGGTCCACACAGGAATATCATCTCCAGCTCTGGATTTTTGGCCCCCATTCACCTCCCTCTTGCCAGGTCCACCCTGTTCAAATGCCTTCTAAAGGCTTTCCAAACCTTTCCCAGTCCCACTGTAGGGGGGTCTTCAACACACAGGAAGCCATGTTATTCCTCATACACAGGGGAATCAGTTTGTGTGCTCCTGGGAGAGCCACACATATCCCTGCTGATGTCCCTATGGACAGAAGATACCCAGAAAAAGCTGGAGTCAGCATGAAGGGGCAGAATAACAGGTCACCTTTTCCTCACTGACTATGAGCAGAGGTGAGGAACAACAAGTAGAGTCCAGGACACCAAAGGCCCCTGTCCCCATAGAAGGCATCCTACTGCTAAAATAAGGAGGTTTGCCCTCCTCCTGACATGTGATTCAGGCAAGTAGTATGAGCTCCTCACCCCATGTTTGACATGAAGAGAAGGGTGTACGGAGGCAAGGCCATCCAACCCTTCACAGAGCGAGCTGGCCTGTTTCTAGTTTGGAATGACATTCACAATAAGGAAAAAGGAACTATGCTCAGGAGACTGGCAAAAATAGATCGCAGTTTGACTAGGAGATCACACATAAATATATGCGGGCTGTGCCCAGGCTGTCCCACAAGAGAAGAATTTGGCATGTGTTGAAGAAGGGCCAACACACAGGTATTGGATGGGTTCCAGGCATTATTGTTTCTGTAAGCAACACCAACAGAAAGATATTGGATCCCCAGCAGTTGTCATGCAAAATCATTCTCAATCCATTTCATCCTCACGAGTACTGTTGCCCTCCACCTCACCTTCACAAGAGATGGTGAGAGGAGGATCATGACTAACCAGGGAGAGGTTTTGACTGAGGCTGAGTTTTAAGAAAGGAGATGTGTCAGATCAACATACCCTTGCTGAAATGGCTTTTTAACGGTGCTGCCTAGGGCACTAGACATTAGAGACGTATAACTGAGAACTCCACAAACATCTGAAAAATGGCAAGCGCTGCGAGGGTGGAAGGACGCTGTGTGTGGGGAAGGCGGAGGGGACGGGAGGAGAGGTGGCTGCTTTGTGAGCTCCTTCGACTCGGCTTAAATTCAAACCAGGCACAAGGCGTGCGAGTCTCCGTGAGAGCCGTTGTCCAAGCTGCTGCGCAGAGAGGAAACCTGAGCTGAGCAGGGTCTGGTCTGAGGGCTTTGAAGTGATTTCTTTCAGTAAGGAAATCATTTCCTTTGTCTGTACATGTTCAGGAAGACTGCCTCATCGGAGACTGGTTCTCAGGCCGTTCAGATCATAATTGTTTTGTCCAGAAAAGGACCGTGACTGGAAATGAAAAAAAAAAATTATAAACAGTAAAAAAAAAAGTGCTTGTGAATGTATATTACATCCATATGCAGAGGGAGAAAAAAAAGGGGGGGGAACAGGGATCAGTTAAAACAACAATAAAGATCTAATTTTGCTCTCAGTTGCACCAGAATTACTCTGCTGAAAAAAAAAACAAGAAAAAAACAAGATGAGGCTATGACTGAAGAAACACAGGGGCTAAAGCAGGCATCCCTTTCCCTGGCAGTCGTACAGAGTCAAGAACTGTTACAAATTTTAAAATTTGCATTTTTGTGGCACCACTGCAATACAAGGAGATGCGAAGCAGGCAGCAGAGACAAACGCATTGCACACACATGTAGAGATGTCGGTTATTCAGCTGAGACGGAAGGAAGAGGGAATATCTTGCAATGTATGGAAAAGAGCAGCAAACACAGCCCAGGCTCAGGTTTCCCCACTTTCCGGCTGTTTGTTTCAACAAGCGCTCTCATGTCCCCTGCTAGCGAGAGGCTGAAAGCGCTTTTCTCCCGGCGCTCCTTCCCCAGCTGCCCTGCTTCCTTTTAACTCCTTGTGACAAGCAGCAGTCCCGCGTCACGGCCACGGCTTTACTGCTAACCCTGTCTTTTCACTTAAGGCCCAACCTGAATCACTTAAGTGCGCGCAGCTCCTACTGAAGTCAGTGTAACATCCGAGGGATTAACTGTGCCCTGGGGTGATTTCTAATACTTTCTTTGCTCACATTCTTCCCTCTGGAAGATTGAGCACAGTCCCAGAGCTCGAGTGTCCAAGAGACCATTCCTCTTCCAGCGCAGGATCTTTCCCTCCAGAGCACTTGCCAACAGCCTGTCCAGTCCAATTGCAAGTGAGTCAAATGTTGGTGTTTCCATCGCTTGCCTGGAAGACAATTCCACTGCTTATGCAGTCCAAACCATTAGGAACATTTTCCTGATATTCAGCCGAAATATTCTCTTTCTCAATTTCATCCCATTGCTCCAGGGATTCATGTTACTGGAGATGGGCTGATTTTAAAAAATCTTACTGCAGCTTTCCCTGGACTAATTCACTATGTGCTTTGATAGAGGAAGCAAAGAAAGAGAGAATGAGAGAAAGCAAGGCAAGACAAGGCAGAGGAACCCACTGAATAATCCAGGAAACAGAGAAATATTGCTAGAGTTTTCGGTCCAAAAAAAAAAAAAAAAAAAACAACCTTATAAGCGCTGATTTGATAGACTGGCCCAGCAAATCCACTATTTATATACAAACAAGCACATCATTTGTAGAAATAATGTTTGCTTCTTTCCATCCTACTAAAACTCTGTAACTGTCTTTTAGAGACACTGCATCTAATGAAGTAATTTGTTTGTTTGATTGTTTGATTGTTTTGTCTCATATGGGCTTAGATCTCAGCTAATACTCGTGACCTAAGCACAAATGGGTGACATCTGCAATGACATTTTTTTTTCCTATTCAATAAAGCAGAGAGTCACACACATAACTTTAATACCAAGCTTTGTTGAATCAAGTTTTTGTGCTCTGGACACTTCTTAAATTAGAAATGACCCAAAACACAAACCCATTTCATGCAGGTCACTAAACTGCACTGCAGAGATTGAGGTTTTATTCTCTGTGGTCACCCTCCAGCCTGTGCTAAACAGATATATTTCAATCAGTTACAAGTGTTCAGAGGAACAACTTTATGTATGAGTGAAATAATGGAAAAATTGAAATCAACTGCCTGCTGCCCTAATGTCTCTGAAAGAGTCCTTTGGAGTATTATTCATAGCTTGTTTGGTTTTTAGTTTTTGATTGACTGGTTCACTGGCATCCAAAAATGTCAGTCTTGTATTCCAAGAAAACAACATATATTCACTAGTTAATGGAAATCTGAGGGGTTTATGCCTCTTAAGTGAATTATGGAGGTTGTGAACTCTACATCCTTCAGTCTTTTGTTCAGTTACTAAAACCATTTATATTTTCTCCATTTCTAGTTCTTTTGCATTTGAAGAAAAAATTATAAATAGAAGATCAGATTATTCCGTCCCTTTAGGGAAACAAATGTCGTAGGGATCCAGACATAATTCTTCTCAGATATTATTGGCACATCTGGTAGAGAAGACAGGTTTCTGCAGACCCATGCCCAAACCTGCTGGTTCCTTAGTGGATTCTACAGGGAAAGGGAATGCCAAAGCTGTTGCTTGCAGAAGGCAGTTGTCTCTGCTTCTGCTCTAGATGCTGGCAGGACCCTGTATCCCCTGGCTCCACAGGAATCTCACTCCCAAATACCCCTCCCTTTGGAGGAATCCTTTCTGTGTGGGAGAGAGAAACACACATTTGGGTGTATGCACATTAGCACATCTCAGAAATGACTCTGCATTTATCTCTTTTATCTAAAATGAAACTCTCATGATGGACATTGGCTCAAAGGACCACCAAATTACTGGTTGTGTCATGTACTGCTAATAAATGCAAGAAGACATTTTGGGTAGGAAGTGTTAAGATAGCTATGCTGTTTGCAAACAGCCCAACCACTGACACGTTGAGGCTGCAATATTAGCTCTGTACTGTAATCGTGGAACATCGTCCCTGCATTGATTTATTGAGGTCAGCAATCTTCTTTAGATCCCCCTTCCAAACCCCTTTCTAGCATACTATCTACACGGGAGGAAGGAGATAGCTAAGAGGAGGGGGAGTAAAGCCTGAAGCAGGAGGACTGTTATTATGATTACTTTGATTACAATGTTTAAAATACATACTGGATGACTGATGCCAGTCTGTTGTCCACTGCTTAACTTCAGTAGATCTCCAAATGCTTTACAAAATCAGCATCATTGTCCTTATTTTACTAGGGCTCTGGGACTTTAGAAATAAAATTAGGTGCCTGTACACTATTCAGGGGAAGTGTAGGGAGGGGGATGTTTTGGGGACACTCCGTTTGCACTGCTGTGTTTTCCATGCATGTCCAGTGGGCATGCCCTCACAGTGAAGGCCTGACCACCCGACCTCCAGATGTCCAGAAGTTCATTTTGACAGAAATCCAATGTCTTTTTTTTTTTTTTCCTGCCCAGGCAAACTTTCCAGTTGGAAATCGATGCCACAGCCAGGGAAAGCCAAACATATGGAAATTTCACATTTTGCAGACAGGAAACACCCTGGGGACCAAAGGTCACCCACCAGGCTGGGGCTCACGCCAGGGTTACAAGCCACATTTCCTGGCATCTCGGGCAGCTCTCAATCCACGAGACCCCCGTGTCCTTGCACACGTGTTGCATTTCTCCTCCTCAGAGCTGTTTCTTTGCTTTCAAGGGGACCCAAAGCCCCAAGGAGATGATTTCCAGAGTGTATATTCAGCTGGTTGGCTGGCCGGTCCCGTGAAGCCTCGGGCACTGTTTAGTAGAAATACACTGCAGTACCAGAGCTGCCGCCTATGCTGTGCGTGCTAGCGCCGTCACCGCTCTGCTTTGTCAGCTGCCCGGAGCAGCCGTGGAGCCCCGGCCACCCTCGCCTCACAGCCTCCTGCTCGGCCTGCGGATATGCGCTGGGTCCAGGTGCCGCTGCGGCCTCGCGCCCCCTCTGCGTGTCAGCACATTGCAGAGCTGTGAGCAAAGCCTGGCCCGGCATCGCCCGGGGCTTGTTGCCAAACTGCCTGTGCTGATTTCAACTGGCCCCAACTTGGGCAGTGTTTGCACAGGCTGGTGTGGGGTGCAGGAGGCACCCAGGGCTGTCATGGCAAATTTCTATAGATTTCCTACCACCTTTCTGACCTCTGGGCAGGCCTTGCTCATCCAGACCCTGTAGCAAAGCTCACGTGTTTGAGCTACTACCTTGTTTTTGGTCTCTCTTTTAGGTAGCTTTGATTCTCAGTAGGTGCTGTTGACCATGTCAAGCAAGGCTGGAGCCTTCTGGAGAGGGTCCTCTTGCCACAAGGTAAACCCCTGTATGGGGATGCTGAAGTGCTGAGTCCATGCTGCGGGTGCACACAAAGGTTGCCAGCGTTGTTGTCGGAGATATTTCCCTGTTCATGGCTCTGAATAAGCTCGTTCACCCAAGGGGTAGGACATCTCCTTCATATTCACTCACCTACTACATTTTTTCCTCACAAGACTTTACATTTCTTATACATTATACTTTGGAGGTTACATTTACAAAGTAATAACATGGAGGCTAGTTTCAGGGACATTACGCTAGCCCCAAAGGTTTTCTAATTTTTTTTTAAATCTCCACTTAAAGTTGTCCAAAATGTGCACAACAGAAAAGATGGTATGTGTACATGTATGTGTACATTTCTGTTTATAATATTAAAAAAAAACCCACAAAACAACGAAATCTATTTTTCACTCCCCCCGCCTTTGAACTGATTTATTAATAATTTGTGTTCTATTACAAAAAAAAAATTAAAAAGCTTTTGTGCGAACTGTGCTGTGCCCTGAAATTGTTTTAGTGGCAGATTGTAATTTACTGCAGGGGTTTTAGGAGTCAGTGCAGAGCACAATGCCATCTCCATATTCATATTTCAGATCTGTCAGAGCACCCGGACTGTTCGTGCAATCAGATGGATTTCCATTCGGGTCCTTGAGAGACAAGAAAACTGGCCATCACAGAGAGATCCTTGGCAATTAAAATGAATAAGAGCTGCCACTCTCAGTGGATGTCTTCTGGGTTACCATGGGGGACAGAGATTGGTATGAGGTTTAATCAGGCACTAACAGCACCTTGCTGGGAACTTCATGGCTGATAAAGGCAGCAGCATCAGACCAAGTAGCTCCTCTCTTTTTAAAGGGAAAGCAGCCTTTTTTTTTTTTTTTTTTTTTAATATAATAAATCCCATGAAGCCTTTTAGTGTTTGATAGCAGAGAAGAGTTACAGGGTTTGGGGTTACTTTTCTTTTCTAAAAATGAATCACCCCTTATTGTCCATTAAAATAAAGGGAAATGTACATGCTTTCTCAGCACATTAAGTCTTTGCAGGGCGTTTTTTAAAAATTGCTTATATTTTTCTTGTGCTGTGTCTACTAATGGGATATTTAGGGATTTTTTTCTAATTAATTTTGCTCTGACTTTGTGGCTATTGAAGGGTGACAGATTGGCAGCCTGGAGTTGGAAATACTCTGCTTATCCCCAGAACAATTACAACATAGACAGGGGCAATGAAAGCTTCCTCAGCTCACCTGCACGGCCCAGAATGAGGATGAAGGTGGGTCTTCGTGGTGTCTCTGCTGAGACCACTATTAAAGATACCAATTAGTGCCAAACTGCACTTTGTGACGGAGGAGGCGCCGTTCCACCAGGACGGGACCGTCACTGCGACACCTTTACCTTCCAGCTGGCCACAGCTTTCAGTCCTGGATGGCCAGGATCAGGAGCCGCCATCTCCGCACACATCCAGCGAGCGACGAAATGTTACCTTAGCCGCAGGAGGAGGAATGCAAATCCACAACATGCAGGGGTCACGTTTCTCTCTCCCTCCCAAGCCTCAGAGCCATTTCTACTGAATCTGCCCGTCATGAGCTCTTTGTTTGGTGCTTTTTGCTGGGAAAGGGATGAAACAGCAATGAAATCTGCTGCCGTTTTGTTTGGCCCCAAAAGTCTGCACCCTGAATTCCAGCACCTCATGGAAATCATTTATCCCTTGGAAAGCGGAAATATGAAGGGTTTTTTTTTTCTTTTTGTCTTTTAAGGCTGAAGAGCCACAGCTCCGTTTATACATTTACAGTTCTGTGGAGCAAAGTGGGTAATTGAATGGGTTGTTTAATGTGCAGTGCGCTGTGCTCAGTGCGTGCCTGCATGTGAGGGTTTTCCTTCAAGAAGTCTTGACGGTTACTGTACTGTATCTTAACTGTCAAGCTATTTTTTCCTTGCTAGGTTTCATTTGTGTTTTTCTTCACCTTTTGGAGACCCCTTACCTCTCCCCTCTTAAATCTACGCTCACCACAGAGCAGACATAATCCCAGATTTTCAGTAAATCAACACTATATGCTCCCTACTGACTAAGAGAATTTGATACTGACAGATTGTTACACCTAAAAGAAAAATACTGCCGTAGTTTCTCTAACACTCCTTGTCTGGAACACAGAGCAAGGACGGATGTGTGATATCCATTATGAATGTAACAATACAGGTAGCCTGCCATAATACAATTATTTTTAATTTATATTTCATGACGGGGAGCATGGGTGCAGCCATGAATCACTGTCCTCGTCTTTGCGCTCAGTAAAATTGCACTGTCCATAATATGACAGAGATACAATTAACTCTTTTCATCAACAGCACCACAGATTTTAGGCGTGCACAAAGCCATTGTTTAATCTAGGCATGTATAGAAACCACCCTGTAGAATAGCAACACTTTGCATTTATATGACATCCCACATCCGAGTATCACTACGTGCTGGACAGATGCGGAATTAATGTTGCCTTTCAACCTCTCTGTTTGGTGGGTAAATTCTAGACTGGAAACGAAGTTATATTCAATCCTAGGACGTGATGCTGAGCATCAGCAATGCCTGTATGCCGTGTAATTCTCTCATGTACTCAATGAAGGGATTAATCACATTCCCTCTCCTCACCCTTAATTTTCCTAGATCCCTTAAAGGGCTACTACTGCCTACATAATCTTCATCCCTGAACTAAAATCCTTTGGATCCTCTGGGGCCCTTATTAACTGAACATTTTCTGTGCTCTGCCTTGAAATGGTCCTCAGTCTCCTTATTGTTTTGCAAAAACCAAAACGTGATTTCTTAGCAAATCCTCCTCTCTCATCTGCCCTTTATTAGCCCAGATGGGCAGAAGAGTAGGAAATTCTCCTTTTAGCAGTCATCCTCCTTTAGTGACTCTCATAAAGGTACCACACGCAGAAAGAGATGTTTGGGTCCGATGAACTCCAGTCCACAGGGATCCACAATGAGGCAACACCTTCCAGCCAAACCAGTTGAAGGAGCCAAGTTACCAACTTCACAAATCTAATGCTCTTGAAAACCTCAGCATAACATTTGAACCATTTACTGGACAGATTTTTTCCACTTTTGCAGTTCAGAGACCTTCATAATGCTGTCTAGTTATTTAATCATTCCCAAGCTTTCCTCCAACAATAACCTGGGAGTTGGTGATAACAGACAGGAAAAGATGTTTGGAGACTGTCCTCTACAGCAGTGCGTAATTTGAAGGGAAAGAAGTTATGAAACATAAAGGAAGTAAGATGCTGAAAGCTTTGCCGTAAGAAAACGGTCAAGTCAAATAGAAAGAACACATTTTATCTGTCCATTTCGGTAGAGAGTACACAGACAAATTTATATGTGTTTAAACTGGACACCAGAGGGGTTCCATATGGTTTTGTGGATGCAGAAGAGGTAATCAGCTGGGATAACAGGTAAGAATTTTCTATGGTCTGGGTAAGATCCACCCTGAATGCGCCCATCAGTTGGTGATGATGCCTTCAGCAGCACAGTGCTGTGGCACAGTGTTTTAGAGCATTGGTTAGGACGGCTCAGGGCACTGGCCTAGGAAGAAAGGATGCCACCGACTTGTATATCTCTTGGGGGGTTTCCTTCAAGGATTCCTGTCCAAATAGCCATCAGACCCAACTTTGTTTAGCTCATAAGATTTCGAAACGCCATTTAAAACCAAGATACCACAGCTACAGGCAGCAGTACAGGGACTGTTGATTACCAAACTTACTCAGACAGTAAAAGTTAGGCTGCAAATGATAAGGCAAGAGATAAGCAAAGTGTCAAGAAAAAGAATTAAGGAGTTGGAGGAAAGAAGAGGATGAAGCTATAAAGTGGTTCTGGAGTGAGACCTATAGATTAGTGCAGCAAGTAAAAGCATTCCCAAGCTCTTCTAAAGGACTTATTTGAAAAGGCAGAATGAATTTCAGAGCAGAACCAATACCTCTATAACCATTGCTTCTGGGATAGATTTACAGCATAAACCCACTGGGACAGATTCAATGTTGGAGTGAGTGAACGTAACTCTATTGAAGTTAATGGACTTGTGCCCGCTTATATCAAAGATGAATTTAGTCTATGGAGAAGGAAAATGGGATTTAACCTGAAAATCACCTCTTACAGAGACTAAAAATATAATATATGATGAAAAGACAAGTAAGAATTGAGTAGTTTACTTAAAATACTTCATTCTATGCTCAGGCAGATATCCTTCATCCCCTGTGTTTCTAATTACCTGAAATCTTTCCCAACAACTAACACTGTGAAAAATAGTATTTAACATCCAGAGATGCTACAAGGATCCCATTGCACACTCATTGCTCTACAAACACAAAAACATACTTAATCCCTGCTCTGAATAACTTCCACTTTCTTTCTGTGGGCTTGGAGGCCAGGTGGAGTTACTGTAGTTTAGAGGTAGAGTCAAGATTTAATGCTGGGGATGGATGCACAAGTGACAGCTGCCTAGTATTCATTTCTAGCTACAGAATAGCCGCTTTTAGGAAGATTAAGACTGAAATATTTGCATTCCAGATATTCAAATATCAGATCAAAATTAATGAACAAAACAAATGAGGGGACTGTCTAATGTATTTTTTCCCTTTGCTGATGTCAATAGAGTAATAAATCAACAGGGGAGCAGACTGTTACTGTAATAAATAACTAATGCCTGTTTATAAGCTCTCATGTTGTGCTTCATAAGTATTCAAAATTACTTGGGTCTATTATTTTTAAGTGTGTTATTAATGATAAGAGTGATAACAATATTATTGGTCCAGAATTTGGAAGTGTCATCTGTTATACCCTGGCTTATGGATACTGCATCCAGACAGTGAAGCGATGTCAGATGACTTAGGAGTTTTTCTGTTGGAGGAACATTTTTTTTAAGTAGTCATGGGCTCTGCCTCTGCAGGCAAAAGGTGATGAGAATCATAAACTCCGTCTGCAACAACTGCATGGCGATTTATAATAAGCTCATTCCCAAAATGTTAGTAAAATATTAAAAACAAGAATAAAACACATTGTTTTAAAATGTCACACATTAAAAAAAAAAAAAAAAAGGACATTGGGACAACTATATATCGGGCACAACAGTTTCTCACGACTCTGGCAGCGGGTAGTTTTTCAGGTAGCTGTCATGGCTGGAGTGCCTCTCAGCCAGGTGATGGTGCTTGTAAGAGCAGGCAGGCCCATGCAACAGCCCCCCTCACCCTCTCCTCCAGCTTCTCCTCCAAGGTAGTGTTTCAGAGGTATGCCAAGAAAGGCCAGCCCCAGGGGACTGTCAAAAACCAGCACAACCCAGAGCAGCCCTGAGGCTTTTCTGGATTGCACCAGGGGTTAAACCTGCCTCCAGCCAGCCTCAGGATTGGGGGTGTACATATAATATGTCACAGCCCACTGTCTCCCCACTCTGCAGTAACCTGACTGATATTCCAGTGTATCTGAGAGCAAATTTCCTTGAAGAGGGTTAGTTTGAATTCAGAGCACAGTAGTAAAGCCTGGTCTTCTAGCTCTGACTTGTGTAGAAGAAAAGACCATCCAGGTTCCTATCTGTCAGCTACTGCAAATCATGCCAGAAGAGTCTCCTTGTTTTTCCCCAGCTGTGGCCTACGCCCAGATGTACAGATGCAATTTACAGGCTTAACTATCTGTTTGCAAATGCAACCGCTATGTCAGCCCCTGCTAACACTCCCAGGGCAAGTACAATTAGGGAAAAGAATTGCATTTTTAAGTGGGCATCTACTTTTGGAGGATGTATCCTTCGCTGTCCAACACTGGGAAGCTTCTAACACTGGTTAATTATCTCTAAGTTGAAGGGTTTAATTGGGAATGTCACAAGCTAAACTTTCTTCCCTCTGAAGAGCTGTCTACCTCACATGGTGCTCAGAGAAATATTAGACAGCAAGCTCAGTTCAATTTTCATTGTTTATTCTCTATTCCATAAAAATGCAAGCAGTCAGGGAAATGTGATCAAATGTGTCCGCTTTATTTCCACCCATACACCCAGTACTTACATGATGACACCCAGACTCTAGCAAGAGAATGATGATAAAGGTCAAGTGTGGAGAAGGCAAACTCTAAACAATGTTGGATGATTTATAGCATACAGTGAATCTTATCTGGGTCACACTTTTGAAGGGCCCCATTTCTCAACTCTTCTAATTCTTGAATTAATTAAAATCTCACATCCATTATTTTGTTTCTCTTTTGCTGTGCAGCTCAGAGCGCGGAGGTGACAAGCTGAGTGATGCACTTCAAAGAGGTGATCCTTCTTGCGCTGTGCAAGAGCGTTTTCCAAAGTTAGCCTCGTCTCTGCAATAACAGGACACGGAGGGACTCCCTCCTTACTGCTTTGGCTTCAGTCTTTCTCTTAGCTTGCTCACTGAGTCTTCTCCCACAGCCTTCTTTATGACCCCTACCAAGACTCCACTTGCTTGGCCTGTAGAATCAGAAGTCTTTCTTCAAAGTATGCTCATCCAAAGGGGATTAAGAGTCTTCCTATATCCTCTCAGGAATGTCTGATTATGCTTGGTGATGGACTCTTCCCAAAGAGAGGACTACATAAGGAAATAACACATGCTTATTTTCCCTGTTATTCCTATCACTTGCATAGCCCTTATCCCACCTTCCTGCATGGGAAGATCAAGTTCAGGAAGTTTCATACCACACTCTTGTGGCTCTGTGAGAAAAGAGAAAACAAAACTCATAATAAATCGTTAATGGCAATCAAAAATTAATTCTGCAATAAATCTATATGCAATCTGTCCCCTGTACTCCTGTGTGTTTACTTATATATGTAAAATTTGTTTTATGAATGATTTGCTATTAATGGAGAAAAGAGAGATTAAGAAACAAAAGCTGTAGCTTCAATCCATCATTAGGGAATTAATCAATTGGCAGCCTGTGCAGACAGCTATTTAGATCTGTGGCCTGAACAGCTTAATTGGGGGAAACATGTTAAAAGGGCTAGAATGATGTTCAAAGTAGCATAAATTAGCCCATTTTGGACCCATCACATGGCTTAATTTAACAACTTCTGTACCTCAGAGTTTGGCAAATGATCACATCTCCTGAGCTTCTTTGTAGCTTCCTACCCTGAAATAAAGTATATTTCCATTTGAAAATGATTAACTATAAACATCCCAGCTGGTCAGGAAGGGAAAATGTCTTCTAGATGGCATTGAAAAGCATTATCTGCCGACATCTGGGGTTAGATGGTAGATGTTTGAAGCCATTGCTACACATAAGACAGAAGCAGCCTCTTGCTCTCTTAACTCCCAGCTCTCTGGTAGAGTGATGGGTCTGGGATGCCCCTTGTGCTCCTGCTGAGTGCTACTACATGACCAGTTGCTATGATGCTTTAGGAAGAGGGGATATTTCAGGGTTTTTTTTGTTTTGTTTTGTTTTGTTTTCTTGCCAGTTTGTAAAGGATTTTGGCTGAGAAGAGAATCTGAGAAAGACTCTATAATGTGCTTCTCCTTGGGCGGAAAAACTTATTCGGAGTCAGGGGTATGGGCTCAGACTTGTCATCTTTCAAGGGAAATGAGTGCAAATTGGTAAAAGCAAATGTCCCGAAAGTGCAGCCCTTTCTGGGACCTGCAGCTCAAGCTGGCTCTGAATTCAGCAGATAGCCTGTTTATTATGGGCCCAAACAAATCCCCGCAAACTCCTGAAGCCACTTGGGCCCTAGAATTCTGGGACTACTTCCAGTGCTGAATTTTTCAGTCTCAGCACATTGCTGTCCCTGATGCAATCAATGTTTATATGTTCTGTTGTTCATTCAGTTGAGACGCCGTAGCTCCAGCTCATAATCAAGAGGTTATTTCTGGTTACCTATCACCATGTCAGAGTGAGGCCGCCCGGGGACTTTGAAACAACACCATTTAGCTTTAGGGTTCTAAATGTTTCAACGTCTTCGCCAGGCAGCACCCTGACAACACAACTAAGCCCAACTCACCTTATACATATATTGTACATGACGTTTATTTTGGAGCAAACTTGTTGCCCTGCATTCCAAGCCTCGGGAGGCATCATGCCATCCTTTCTATTCGTCAGGAGTATGCCTAAATCCCAGCGTTGGCTAATTTGCAGCCCAGCCACATGCTTCCTATCTCTGAAGGAAAATGCAGAATGCAGCATCCAGAAGCAGTTCCAAACACAGTTGTTTTTAGCCAGGCAGATTTCAAAGATGCTTGCTGACAGCACTGGTGATAACTGTATTCTCTTTCAAGCTCCAATAGAGACCGAATATTTCTCATGCTATTCTTGGCCTGCATCCTTTCCTGATGGGTCAGAGCAATTCCGTCTCTGGGTTTTAAGGACTCAAAAGGATCACATATTCTACCTGATCAGTATTAAACTGCTTGGCTTCTGAGCACCCAACTCTGATCTCAGCTCCTTTGGAGGTAGACCTGAGTTATTCTGAGTTTCTCTGAACTTCCAGCAGCATAAATAAGATGAGAATGATTATCTTTTTTTCTATCAATATTTTCCATGTTAGAGTGATGCACCTTGCTTACAAGCAGATGACTTCTTTTAAGATGTTTTTTTATCCATTTACTCACAACTAATTATTTACACTTTGATAGTTGTGACAGCATTTATCTTTCACAGAGCTCTGTTCTCTGCTGATTGTATATTTTGATAACTAAACCAATACACAAGGCAGGTTACAATTTAGACATATCACTCTTTATATCTCGTTCTTTATTCTACTGGCACTAACATTAAAAATAGATTGCAGCAGATTGTTTTCTCTTTGAAATATGGTGGCAGGTACAATGAAAAAGCAACACCAAAGTTTCTGCAAAGACAAGAGGCACAGGTGATGAAAGTGCTCATTTGGGGAGAATCTTAACACAGGACAAAGTGTTAGAAAAAAAACCCTCCATCTCATCTCTCAAACCACTGGAATAACAGTAACACATAGTTGTTGTCTGAAAAAAAAAAAGTAAAATAAAGCCACAGATAATGCAAAACCAGGAAATGGCGTGAATTATTTGACAAGAATGCCAAACCAACTTCAGACTGCCTAATGATTGAGACAAGGAGGGTTCTGAAGAAAAAGTTTAGGCTATCTGAACACGGAATTAGAGCTTAAGCTAAATGGTAGTAGAAGCCATGGATGTTGCTAGATATCTTCAGTACAGACTAGTTGGGGGGGAACTTATTTATCATGATTTTGTTGAGAGGAAAGGATAAGAGCATCTACATTATTAGACATCTTCTGCAACACAGAGCATCTTTCTCAGCATTTGATCCTTCCTTTCCTAGCAGGAGCACACTAATTCTACCGGGAGAGGTTCCTCCACGCCTGCGAAGACGGGAATAAACCGTCTCCAGAGGGCACAGCATCCATTAGCCCAGGCGTGCGCGTTCCCTTTGTGTATTCCTGCCTACCACAGCAGTGTCAGCTAGCATAAGAAGGCTTGTCTGGAAGCTCAGCCTGAGTGGGAGCTAAGAAGTGGGGGATTTGCAACTTTGCTCAGTGATTCATTTCAGGATAAATAAATGATACAGATAGGTCAGGACAGGGACTAGAAGAGCAATCTTTTCACTCTTCTGTTAGCCCTATATGTAGACCTGTACATAACATTGCATCTGACAGGGTATGTAGCTTTCCCTTTTTTGAGGCTTAAAACACAGTGCTAGTTACTCACAAAGGTATCCTTTCAAGTTTTGCACATTAAACACACTCAGGGTTTTGTAAAAGAAAAAAAGAAAAAGGTATGTTCTCACATCCTTTACGGTTTGAACCCATGCTTCTATATCTAATAAAGCTGCACAGACAAATGTATATATTTCAAAATCCATTGTTCTTCAGAGCTTTTGCTTTTGTATTTTGGTTCTGGGAAACTGCATTTCAAGAAGTAAAAGCAAAATGCAGAACCTGAAGGGATCCTGATAGAAGAGAAGCTGGCTTTCATATCATAGAAATTTCTAAATGGAGAACCTGAAGAGGATCTGATGGAAGACACCTGGCTTTCACAGCATAGGCATTTCTAGCACTTTTGGCCAAATTGGTACTTTTCTTTCTCCAAGTATGTATGAAACCATGAGCTGAAACATGTAAGGCAAATGCAGCATTAGTATTGGCTAGGGAAGCTCCCCAAGAGTTTACCCACCATGCCAGCAGAGAAGCCAAGTCGCATGAAATCCATCACCTGCAGACAGATCCTGCTGCCCAACTTCCTACTTGTGAAAACTCTATCACTAATCTCAACAGCCTGTGAAATTATTGCAAAAAAACCATCCTATTTCATTTAGACTATCTCAGTGTACAATGCATGTTCTACATAAGTTCCCACCAACATACAGTTACTTTCACAGTCAAGGTAGGAAAAAAAGAAAGGATGAATGTGGAAAAGTCATTATTTGAAAGATGTCTGTTTACTGAAACTGAGAACTGGCTTGCTTAAACTAAAGTAGGGATATTTGACTTTAGACATTAAGGTACTTTAATGTACTGTAAGGTACATTAAGGAAAAATTGTCACAGAAATAGAGTTCATTGCTGAGTTTTGAATGGACTATGTGGGGTTTTTTTTCAGTGTTCTTGTTCCCCATCTCTGTGCAGTACTACTATAAATCTCCATAGCTCTTTCAATAATATTTTTGTCCTCTGTTAAAATGTATTTCCACACTTACCTGATTTTATTCAGCATGAATAAGAAGTATCTAAGGCTCGAAAAGTAGTACATTATTTATAATACCACTTCTAATTGAAGAAATGTGGACCAAATCTACACAGTGTGTCAACTTCAGCAGTTTAGGGAAAAATGATATGCCAGATACCATTACACTCACAGGTTATAGTGGAAGGAAACAGGCAGTAATCAATATGCTGTGTTACTGAATAGGGATTGACTTCTATTTGGCAACTAACCATTAGTCCATGTCGACATACCAGCTCAGAAATGCTTTGTGAAACCCAGATAACCTTGCTTAGGCTTTTATATAATCCTCAAATAATATGAGACCATTAAGAGAGATAATGTTTGTATTTTCTTATTTGTGAGTTGAGAGATTTTCTTTTTTTTTTCAAATTGAAATGGGTTACAGTACTAAACAATGATATAAATCAGCATTCAAGACTTTATCAAATAAATGCAGGTTCATAACCTCTCTGTCCCAAACTTTATTTTCACTCTGCTGTAGCATCCACTAAATTATTCCCAGCTAAATTCCCTTTCACCATGAATCATTTTACTAATGGGGCATGCCTTCTCTCAAATCCAGAAACCAGGCCTCCCTGTAGTGAAGAACTAACACCCCATCAGCACTCATACCCCATGTCTAGGACTATATAATCCATGCTATGTGCCATGCATAATGTGCGTGCAGCCACCCTTTATCAGAGCTATTGCTATCAGGTTTCGGGTTGATTGGCTCAGATGGATGAAGCAAAGCAGCAGCTGGGAGGAGCTATTTGATTAATAATAAATAGATACAAAGATTTATGATTAACACAGAACATCTTAATGATTTACCATAGCAATGAAACCAATAGGCTGGTATTCCAATCTGATTTCTACAAATTTGTATAATCCTCAGGGTAAAACAATTTAATGTGCTGTCTCTTTTATAGTTACAAAAGGCCTTTCATATGATCAATTATACATAGGAGTATAATAAATGTAACTTTCTTCATACTAATCACATCTAACTTAAATTCTCTTGTCGGTCTTTGGAGTGTATGTAGCATTCCCCATAAAGTTTTTAGTCTCAGCTCTTAGCAAAAGTTAATACACCCAGAACTTCCAAATAAATCATCAGTACAAGGGTCTTCACACTAGTAAAACTGTTCAGACAATACAGTTTATTCACAAAACACTCTCTCCTTCTAGTCAAGTCCCTTGCTTAACACAACAAACCCTCTGCTTCATATCAGGGGATTGTCTGGAGGTTATGACTGTATTTTTGAAGTTTTGGTAAGTAATACTGCATTAGGACAATGCAGGATTAACATAATGGTAATATAATAATCATAGTTTGCTCCAGTAGATAGATTTTTATCAATAGATCTCAGCTAGGAAATGGAACTGCATGCACACACAGCCAGTCTCAAAAGCTATATGGCTTATTAAAGGTTTCAAGTTGAAATTATCATCCAATGTCATTTCAGTTTTCTAATTTCTATAGAATTGCATTTTTTATAAGGAAAATTGCATGAAATCCTTCCATCTGAGAGAGAGTGAGGATGCATAATACACATGCACAATGAAAAGAATTCAAATTTGGATACAGATGATAAGACGATAGCAGCAGCCAATAGCAATAGAAAAATCCTGGGGAAAAAAAAAGTCTTCCTACTGTGCTCTAGCTACCTATTTTGACATGCACAATGTTTTCTGGGATGCATAATGTCTGCATGAAATGTGTGCTCTTTCATGAACCAACTTCCACGGAATTTTCAATGGATGAAGAGTTAGGTGGAAGGTAGCCAAGACTACTTGAGCAGGTGAAAAATAATAAAAGGGTACAGCGCATCTGATGACTGGAAAGAGGAGATTTGGAAAATGGCTCCAGTTTGCTATAGTGTGAAAGCATATTCTTTAAAAAGTATTCCATATTGAGCACTAGAAACCTGTAAAATTTTTGCTAAGTGCTAAAATTTTGGGACATCCTGTGAAACCAGTTGCTGCAAATGTGTTGGAGACTTTGGTCATGATGGAGAACAGCTTTCATACTATGAAACTTTTTCAGTTTTGAAGAAAAAAGGAGAGAGAGAGCAAAAGATGCAAGAGAGATTTTACACAGGCAGAGACTGGGATCTGCGAGTAAATGACATATATGAGAAGAGCATCCATGCCTGCGATGTGATTAATGGCTTTGAAAAATAAAAGATACTCAAAATAAAGTCATTACAGGTTATTTTTGTTTCTTTCTTTTTCCAAGGTGCTGGATTCATATTCTTCATTTTAACTAAGTTAAACACATGTTAACGAAAATTTCATATTTTCTGAGAAAAAGCTCAAATTCTGATGCTTCTACCAGGCTTCAGGAACTTAAGAATATTCCCCCCCTCACTGTTAAAGACTCTTTAAAAACCTACGTTATTTGACTAGCATAAATAACATTGAGTTAATTACCTATCATACGGTTTTGTAGTATTTGCATGCACTGTCATTGGTGTACTGTTGTGAGTTGACCTGGCTTTTGAAAATATTGCCCTTAAAGTCTGGCACATTTTTGGAACCAGGCTGTCAGTGAAGGAAAAATGAACTGGAACATCATAATCTGCTTCAACCACAGTAAAGAGAGAGACATCTGGTAGGCCACTTGGCAGTCAGCCAGCAATGAAGACTTCAATTAAAATAATGAACATGTTCTCAGGAGTACGTCCCTGAACTGAAGAAGTTATAAGTCTAGCCTGCTTCTTGAAAGTTGGCTGTAAGTGGCAGCGGTGGGCCTTCATCCTTCCTGGGTACAATGTATATTCTGATGTGCCACATGTCATAAAATCACCATGTTAAGTACAACATTAGCCAAACAACAAAAATAATAAATAAAACAGTTTAGAGGAATAATAATGGAAACACTTCTTAAAGCTAGACCAACCTCCCTGTCCTAAAAAAGTTAAATAATTTCCATCTCAGGGTGAAAAACTGCTCACTCCACGATGCTCCATAGCTGTCCTAAGTTTCCCTAATGCTTTTCTTAGGAAACTACTCAAGGTGTTCTGTCATAAAAGTCAGAGGAAAAAGGATGAGGTCAGCCTAATTTACTTCCCAACACGCTTCACCAGCTCCTACTGGCTTGGATGTCTAAAGAAGGGACAGTGATTACACTGATCGTCTCTTCCCAGAAGAATCTCTAAAATGGAAACCAGTGCTGCAACTAGCAAGCCCTTTCAGGCATAAAGCAATAAGGAAGTTGAGTGTTATAAGGTGACGATAGAGCAGAGCAGTTTTTCCTTATTTGCCTAGGATATTCCAAACTATGATTTGGCTTGTAGTCAAAAAATAGTAAAATTCCAACAGTGGTTCCACCCAGATTTGGATGTCTCTAAGCCAGCTCATCTCTGACAAAAATGCAATACTTAGAGAAGATCCTCATCAGTCCATTTGCACTGAAAAGAAAATGAACTGAAATAAAACGCATACCCTTGCCCAGCTTAGGAATTTAAAAGAGCAGTGGATAGGCAGAAGATTTAAATAAGAGGTTGGACACAGCAAAATGTGTCACTTAATGAGGCAGCACAGTTCCTCCATAAGACCATTTAGAATTTGTAATGGTAATTGCTTTATGGCGTTGTGAGGTCATTACAATTTGAGCTGAAGATGGGCAAATTGTCGCAGAGAAGATCTTCAGAGACCCTGTTGCAAAGCCATTAAGAAGCAATATTAGACACACAAAATGATTTCAAGGCATGACTTGGAGAAGACCTCAGTACCGTGCTCTTCTGATAAAATTGCATTGCGATACTACAATAGGAAATAAGACTGCAGTGCAAGTCTGTGGAGATTAGACTCAATTATGATGTCAAAACAAACTGAAACAATGTCAATGCAAGTTATACCATTAAGGTTGAGTCTTAAACCTAAGAAAGCAAGGAAATTTTGCATTAAACCTACCACATTACCTTTAAATCACACCTTTGTGCTAAGGTGTTGTAGCAGGTAGAGACCTTTGTTAAATCCTCTCATAGCTCTGGGTATTGTTACACACTGCAGACGATCTCTGCACAAAATCATCGTAGTTTCATTGCACAAATGTTTAAGTGATTAACCTGAAGTATTTAACCTATAACTGAAGATTCAACAAAATTCAGGGTTGCAGTGAGAACTACAGGTTAACAATTTATATCTCACTGGGTGTGTTGTGTCCAGATTTTATAGACGTAAAGGGCTTGATCTCTTCTACAGACAAATTGAACAATTTAGGCACTGTGAGATGAGATAGGACTGGAGTTTCCAGTCTCCTTGTTTCTGAGGTAATGCCTAAAGCATCAATAGGAATTATGCACCATTGTGCTGAAGCTGGGTAAAAATATGCCCAGGTGTTGCTTGCACTTCTCCTAGGAACATACAGCCTGGCTTCAAATAAGAGGTTAAGATTGATTTTTGCAAGGAGTTTTGTAAAAGAGGACCCCTGTTGAGTAGAATGTAGGTATGTAGGGCCTGTCTGGGTGCTACAAAATTTAATCATTGAGCAGAAAAGAGAGAGTGGGACGCTGAGGATAAAGAAAAGATGTTAAAGTTTTCTAGATTGACTCCCTTGAGGAGGAAACATTTATGAGAATGACCACACAAATCTTCCCACTAAGTTTGAAAAATATACATATTCTTTAAAAAGATCCTAAAAAATAAATTGGTAGATTGGGCAGATTGTCTGGTACAGGAGTAATAAAAACAATTAAAACACAATTGCCTAATTGTCTAAAGGTTCAATTCAGCAAGAGACTGTATATATCCTGCAAGGTGTCTGTACGCTTTAAGATGCTGAGAACAGAGGGGAACTAATGGGAATATTCCACACTTCAAAGGCAAGGGATCCACCACCCAGCACAGCAAAGCATGAGCACCTTGTCTTCACAGCTCTTGTTCATTGCATAAGTACTGGTCCACAAAACTGTTGAGTGAAACAGAAGTAATCCTGCAAGCACCTCCTGCATCTGTGATTGAAGACTGGTAGCATCAGCCCCAAAGAATCCAGGCCTCAGAAGGACCAGACACACTTGGAGGTCTGGAAACCTAATTATGTGCAGAAGCTTAGAGAAGAACGAGAGGAAAGGCTCTACCACTGCACTTCAACTATATTTTGTCCAATGCTTTCTATAGGCCATACACATCTCACAGATTTGCTTCATACGGAAGTATTGGTTATTTTGGATATTGGAACAAATAAAGTTTAAGTAACCCTGGACTAGAGATTTAGCTGATATAAACTGGCTCATATCCCCAGTGACTGCAAAGGAGTTTTTGTCAACTATGGATCTGGCCCATAAAATCCAAGTATTGTTTCCTACAGAGCATATCACCTCATCAGTTGATAGTCTATCATCTCAAGACTTTTCTTTTGAGATTCAGTAGAGCTGCACAAAACATCTTGGATTCTTAGCAGGGGTTCTATACATTATTATTTCTTCAGTTTTGTTTCTTTCATATCTGGCAATTTCTAAGGCCTGTTCTGAGATATGTCCTGAAAACAATGCAAACCCAGTCCAGCTCATTTTGGAATCCCAAGTTTAATTTGGTGTCCATATATCTGTCCAAATGCAGAAAATTACTTCCAAATTCACCAAAACATTTGTAAGTCTTGAGTGAGCTTGTCCTGGATTTAGGGGATATAACTAAACCTCGTTGTTTATCACTGTAGTAGCTTCATGTGGTTTAAGTATGTATCCGGTGTGTTGGTAGAGAGATTCCTTCTGTTACTTTATATTGGTTTTATCCACTGTGCTAATTATAACAGCATCATGCTTTGTATATTGGTACCATTAATTAGCAAAAAAGTCACTCCTCAAAAATACATGGAAATGTCTCTCTAACTCGTGTGCTATGAGGGCAATATAAGTGAAGTACAACACTGTGATATACCATATTTAGCTCTGAGCTGCAATCATCTTTATTAATTGCTTAATGTAGCAATTCCTACTGCAGGAAGTGCCATCCTGCAAAGACCTGATTAGCTCTTCAGAAATACTAAGGATTAACATCTCCCTCTGAAATCACGTGCAGCGGTAGGCACTCTGCATTTCCTGGGAAGTATTCAGAATTTTTCTAGTTCAGGCCATTAGTATAGTCTAAAGACCTAAATAAACTTGACTCAAGGTAAGTGAGGATGCATATGCTGAGGAAGAAAGCCTGTGAAAGACTGTCAACAACTGAGGAACAAAAGGAGTTGGTCATGCCAGATAACCCTCAACATCCCAATGGAGAAAGTGAACATTGGAATAAACAAACCTACTCAGCACCTTAGAATAATACAGGAAAGTGATCCTGCCTTGTTTCTAATCTCAGTGAAAAACCCGCATGACTCTCAAGAGCAAAATTAGGAGACTAATGAAGGAGAAAAAGAGAGCTTTAACGTGAAAAGAAAAATAAAGGACTGTATAAAAAGGGGAGAAATCAAAAGTAACTGAAAGGGAAGTGAGGAGACCTCTAGATACCACGGTGAAGGACCAGAGAAAAGAGTTATAATACTGTACAGTTACAGGGAAATTGGAGGAAAGGGAAGCGAAGGATTAGGAAACAATGGAAGAGAATAAGACTTGGTTGGGCACCAACAAGTGTTTCTGAAAAAAAAATTTAGTTTCTCAGCATTTCTGCTGTTTCAGCAAGTGATCAGGCTGGAGATTACACAGTTTGTTATGTAAAGGCAGCCTAGCTAAAACAAGAAAGATCAGCATATTGCTAAATACAACTGTTTCCTCTGGACTTGCTTGCTGATGACTGGAAATATATTCTTTTAAGCAGATGTCAGAGACAATGCAGATCTTCCAGCATCATGGGTCTCAGTGCCAAGATCCATCCCACATACTCAGTGGAAATTTGAGTTAGCATTTAAGGGATTTGCACCCCAAAATAAGTGATATGTCTGATCCAGAAGAAAGTCTAGGTCATTCACTGGCTTTGGACTGAGCCACAGTACGTAGACTAGTGAGATATAATTCTATTGCTTTAATCTCGGTACCTTTCCCAATGGCATAGGCAATGCACTTTAAAATGTCAGTGACATGAGCTGGTGGCTTTGTCATATGAATTTCAGGTCTAATCCAGGGAAGATAAATGCATATTTAGGTTTGTATATATTCCCAGTCTGTACATATTCATATAGTAAGTAGTATCAAGGTATATTTAATGTCCATTGAAAAGTCTCACCTGTGCGTGCCTCTGTTCTGTAATCAGTTTTCTAACTGACTTACAAGTAGTCAAATGAACACCTTTCTGGCCCAGATCTGCCATTCAGCTCAGTGGTCAAGTGAGGTAAAGGTAGTTGAAAATCACCTTTTCACATGCTTAATCTAAGAGTTTTGTGTCCACAAGGTCATTAATGAACATCACTTCAGGAGCCTTGTCATAGACATGGTTATGAGACTGCATTACGTACAACGATGTGCAGTGTGCAACCCACTCTTTTCTCTGATCAGTGTCTATAAATACCTTAAGGGAGAGAGTGAGGAGGATGGGGTCAGCCTCTTTTCAGTGGTGGCCAGCAATAGGACAAGAGGAAATGACCACAAACTGAAGCACCAGAAGTTCCACAGGAACTTAAGGAAAAAATTCTTAACAGTGAGGGTGACAGAGCACTGGAAAAAGTACCAAGAGAGGTTGTGGAACCTCCTTACCTGGAGATCGTCAAGACCCACTTGGACACAATCCTGTGCCACGTGCTCTAGGTGACCCTGCATGTGCAGAAGGGTTGGACTAGATGATCACTACAAGTTCCTTCCAACCTTAACGATTCTATGATTCTATATTTCTATGACTTTTTCTTGCAATGCAGAAATCTCTACCACACCACAGGTTCCCTTTGCACACACGGTAAAGCTTCATGAGACCTGTGCTAAAATCTGCGGGTGCAGCACGGCAAAGCAGCTGGCTGGTACTAGAGGCCATTTGGGTTCTCAGTTTGGCCTGCCAGCCAAAGCAGACTCACAGGGCGGCCCAGCCCTGCTAGGGGAGGGTGTTGGAAAGGAGAAGTGAAGCATTTCCGTGAAAGGGGAATAACATTAATAGGCAGCCTAGTAC
Source organism: Crypturellus tataupa (assembly GCA_034781795.1). Taxonomy (NCBI): domain Eukaryota; kingdom Metazoa; phylum Chordata; class Aves; order Tinamiformes; family Tinamidae; genus Crypturellus; species Crypturellus tataupa. Next base: position 1,784,271 of record JAWLRI010000996.1, read on the forward strand.
ATGCAAGTCCCAGTGCATCATTTTGAGATGCATCCTTACAGGTCTTCTATCATTTTACTTAAGATACCATTAATGTGGAATAAAATACATCTCCAAAGTAACGAATTGCTTCTAGAACAAAGCCATGGTTAATGTTTGTGTTATTGATCTGCATCCAGCTGCTGTATATACTTCTATGGAGCTGCTTGCTGTTTGGTTTGCTGCAGACTGCATCTGCTGTTGGCAAGTTATGAACTCTCACATTTTAAGCAGCACTAATTCGAAGTGAATGCTTTATAAATAATCCACACAACCAATCTTTGACATTAATACACATTTAGTGATACTAAACCCAAGCAGATAAAGTTCACAGTGGTTCAAGAAGAAGACCTACATCATTTTTGGCCTTTAAATACCCTGAGGGCTTTAACAGAAGAAAGAAGCAGAGAAGCCATGTTCTTAATGCCACCTCCAATTACACTTCCTTCCCTGTTTATTTTTCTTCTCCTCCTTCCCCCAGTAAAAATATTCACTCTGGTTTTACATGGAGGGAGTAGAAAATGGGGGAACTCTTTAGAAAAGTCTTTTCACATCTTCCAAAGGCAGGATTGGGCTGGTTAACTAGAGGCAATTAAAATAAACAAGAATTTAGGCTGATGTATTTAATCAGAGGTTATGGCTTAGGTTATAATTACATTGCTCAGGCACATAATTGATGGGTCTAAAAAATACAGGTGTACAGTACTGACTGAAAGACCTCTGTGGAGTACAAAGAACATGGTGATTCTCGAAATGCAGACCTCAAGTGGTTGGTGTTTTCATTTGAACAGCTGTGTAAAGTGTTTGCGATGCAACCAATCCACCTCCCCCTTCCAGACCTACTAACTTTGAGGTTTCGCTATAAATCCAGAAATCTTAGACCTTGTTTAGGAAACAGGTCACAAGCTTTTGAAAGACTATCAGCTGAGTTATGGTTTTGTATCAGATTTTTGAACATTCATCATTTTGGAGCGTTCTGGTGTAAAATCACAAGATAAATAAATGTGTAAAATATATATATGCATTATATCTGTTTTAATTCAGCTGAGACTTGAGACTTTGGGTTCATTTGAACATAAAGCTCACAGTAGAATATGGGACACATAGCCCCTTATGGACTAAAATTGAAGTCAATCTTTGCAAAATAGAACACCTTTTTTTGCAAATGTCTCTGCTTGTGTGGTTGCTTTTGCCTGTTCCTCAGAAACTAGCAAAGCTCTTAATATTTTCAGAATAAAGGATAATTATCCACTTTTGGAGACCTAGACCTTGTCCCATTGTATTCAGCAGCACTCTTGCTGTTGACCTCAATGATAGAGCTGAGAGAATTTGCAATGAATAATTAATCTGATGAATTTAGCCTACTTTTCTGCCTGCGGAATATCTGAGGGCAGATTATACTGTCTTCAAACATATTTATCTGAAATTATTTAACACACTTCTTTAGTGTGTGAATGGTGAGGAATGATTCTCTGGGAGTATCGGTACTGAGCCACAGTTTTAGCAGTCTTGGCTGCCTGCACTGGTACTCTGAGAAAAGTCTACCCAGGAGAGAGGTGTTGTTTGATATGAGGTACTAACTGAGCAGCATGGCAAAAGTGTGGTGCACAAACTACCTTGGTCATACAAAGCATGCCTTGTTGGGTTTGTCTTTTGGTTACACTTTCAGGAATTTCACACACACAAAAAAATCAATTCTATGTGTGCTTATGAACTTCAAAATGCAGACAAAGCAGACTTCCAAGTCAGATGCCCAGAGGCCGGATTTGGGCTTCCAGGTACCTTCTAGAGATACAGAAAAGTCTTATCTGGATGAACTCTTCTTCATTTCTCTCTCTCTCTCTCTGATTACCATAACTGTTTACTTAATTTATTTTTCCTCCCATTTTCAAATACTAAGAATTATTTTTGCTCACTTTGGTTTTATTAAACGCTATTCCCTGTAACAAATTTACTATCATCTTGTCTGAGCTGGATCCCTTGCATTGCCCAAGAGACTGTGTAGTAGGGGTGGCCACATCCCACTTCCTGGCCAAAGTAAGATTTTTCTCAGCAATTGGTGTTGTGGAAGGATGTTTGCTTCTCTATTTGCAAGTCTTGGTTTGCAATTATCTTCCTCAAGCTGATTTATTCACCCAGTTATTTCCATTTTCGGTTATTTTCCTGCTTTTGTCATTTCTGTCTGTGGTCCAAATCTTCACGTATCCTGGTGACTCCAGTCATAGCTACCCCTTATCAAGAGCCAGGGCAGATGGGAGTAAAGCAGTGAAGAGGATCTTCTGTGGCCTAATCTTAACCTGTCTCAGATATACATTGCTCCTTGGCATGTCTTTGAAAAACCTCACTGCCCTGCTACGTGGGCCTGCTGTATGAACTCTGCAGGGAATGCCAGCACTCCCTGTTTGCTTTTCCAACCTCTTTCCAACTTCTGCTTCCCTCTGCCAAAAAATAGAAGAGACTCTGTTGCTCACTCCTGAGTTTTCCTCTTCTAGAGCCCAACTTACTTCTTTTTTTTCACAGTCCTGTCTCTTTAGTCACTCTCTATGAGTCTTTTATTTTCTCTTCCTCTGTTTTTCATTTTTTATGGTTTTAGTAGCAAGTGGGGCAAGCAAAAGCTGCCTAATTGGAAAGCTCGTGTAGAAGGTCCTGCAGAATCACTGATGTGACTGAGTGCCTCATCTAGTACTAAACACAACCATGTTTGCATTTCATTCTCTTCTTTTCTCCTTGATACACACATCTATAGGATCTGCATAAGGGGTTGGAAATGCTCTACAAAGGTTTCTCCCTGTTGTTCGTCAGACATCAGACTGTTTCCATGCAAGACTGCTGTACGCATACAGACAGTTGTAGACTGGGTACCCAACAGCAGCAGGGCAGCTGCAATTTTCCTCATGCTAGAAAGAGTTTCTCGTAAAGAGGTGCTATCAGTTTACATGGGAGAAAGAACTGTCCCAGTACCCAGTAGTATCCTCTGCCTAGGCCTTTTCAAAAAGGGAACTGGCACTTAAATGGCCCTGGCAGTGGCTGCTAAGGGAAGAGCTGTTTGAACTGGGCATACCTGGCTGCTAACACCTGTGCCCTTCGAAATGCAGCTGGAGGCTCTTGCACGTTACTGTTCAGATCTCATTCTTTAAATGGATATATGTCACTGAAATATTTGAAAATGCAGGCTGGTTGTGTTCCTTTGCCTCTCTAACCTTCAAAAATTAAGTCAATTTTAAATGGCATGAAGGTAAGAAGAGAAGGAGGATCTTTCTTATATGTATAAATGTTGGATGGGAGAGAATCATTTAATTAATTGAGAATTAATTTTCAGTGGAAAAAGAAGCAACGGGTACAAACTGAGTCACAGGAAATTCCACTTGAACAGGAGCATGACACCTGAAAATACTTCTTCATTGTGAGGATGACTGAGTCCTGGAACAGGTTGCCCAGAGAGGCTGTGGAGTTTCTATCCTTGCGAATACTCAGAAGTGATGCAGGCAGGGTCCTAGGCAACCTGCTCTAGCTGACCTGCTTGAACAGAGCAGTTGGACCAAAACTCCTCCAGAGCTCCCTGCCAACCCCAACTATGTTCTGATACTGCAATTTTACCAGCATCATCTCTCCATTATTGTATTTGCAATATCAGTTAAATAAATACCTTGAAAACTCCCTTGCTTGTCGCTGCTCTTGGAGATGGTCTCTGATGATTAAACTGGTACAACAGTAGATCTCTATCATTTTTTGCCTAAGACCCATTGTAAATGGGGGAATTGTGCAATATAGGACTTTAGAATAATAATATGACTTTAAGATGTACAAATACATAAGATTTCTTGGAATTATACACTTTACATATTTGAATGAAGGAGTTCTGAGAGAATCAAGGAACATTTCAGAGAGATTACAGGAAACACAAGGGAAATTTTTACTTAAAAATTGTATATACAGAGCCGACTTCAGACACCTGCAGAATAACTATTAAAAATTAAATTACTAAGCCTAAACTAACTAAAATGTCCTAATTCCCCTACCCACTCCAAACCTTGATCAGCCAGTCAATGTCCCATGGGTACACAGCCTTCTGGAAGGTGATGGTGTATTTAAAGCTCAGTAGTAATTATTCAGGACTCTGCATTTAATGATATCTATGGCTGGCCCAGTATCTGGCGGTGCAGTGCTACACTGGAGAGTAGATTTCAATCTCCAGACCCAGTCTCTCTTTCCCTGCAGCAAGCAGACTCTAGGCACATTGCAGGGATGAATCTGCTCGAATATGGGACAAGCTGCTGGAGGAAGCGTCGTCCTCATGCGTTCAATCCCTCCTATATTTTTCTGAGCCTCTCTCTGAGCTTCCAAAACCCCATGCAGGACCTGGATTTGAGCCCCACATGCACCTGCTGCTCACCTTGGAGGCATTCATGACGAGGCCATGGAGAAGCGCTGTCTTATTTGTCCCCAGTTTGGAGAGAACCATTGTCATATTCAGTTGCTACTTGCCATGAAAACAATGGCTTCTGCGTAACAAGGGCTGACGTGACACAGTCTGCAAATACTGTGCTGTGGCAGCCTGGAAGATAATGTGTGTTACCGCTGAATTCACAAAGGGGAAAAAACTTTGAAACATTTTAAAAATGCAGGTGCACAAATTACTCATGCCAGCAGCAGCAGTGGCATTTTGTAATAAAATCTTGTGTTTATTCTCCACTGTTGAATACACATACCTTACAGTTCCCAAGAGAACATTGTCCTGTGCCATCCAATGAACAATTTACAGACAGATTAAAGACATGTGCAAAATGAAATAAAACTTGCAGATTTATAAGGGGAACAGACTATCCTGGCAGTCAGCACAAAAATCCCATTGATATAAATGGGCAGTTGGTTCTTTATGGAGTGTTAGTTCTTTTAATTTTTTTTTCCTTTGTGTCAAAAATTAAGCTATTTTTCTAAGATATCTGAATATAAAAAATATTACTGGGTGTTCTGTGCAAAGGTCTATGAGCTACATGCAGATAAATAGCAAGCGCTAACTACAATACAGAGCTTAAAGTTTTTCTACTTTGGTTGCTTGACTTGAAAGAAATTTCCTTCTCATGATGCTGATACTATACCCAGAATAAAGAAGTGCATCAAAAATGCTATAATAACTTGAGAAATGTCATTACTAAATGAATGCTGAGCCCATGGATTCCAGGAGTAATTAATATAAGAAGGAGAGTTACTGCAAACTCATCTATTGATTTGAAAATTTGAGTCTCTCCCATGTGACAGCTATTGTCTAGACTCTGCAAATTATTTTGAAGAATATTTTTTCAATGCAAATCATTTGATCAAAACTGTTCTTGGAAGCTAGGCAGGTCAGGCTGTCTCATACTTGCAGCCCCTGCCCTGACTCAGCCCATCCCTGGTCTTCCTTTCCAATGGCAGCAGCCTCTACTCATAAAGCCAGTACCTGCCCAGTTCTTATTCACCCTTGCCCTCTTCATGCCTTTCCCCATATTCTCAATGAAGCTAAGCCCAATTTGGCGAAATCCCAAGACTCTGCTTTTTCATAGCGTTTAGCTAAGTGGAGAGGACACAAATGTTGCAGGTCCATGAGAAGTACCTAAATGAATACCATGAAAGTTAGCTCATGGCAATCTATTCCCACTGTTGTAAATCATAGGGCTGTTATGCAAGAGGAAGAAAACTAAAGGGGAAACAAAAACATATCCTTCAGTATATTATATATACTCCTCTCCCTTACTATCTACTGCTGCTAACATCGAGCAATGGCATGTGTAGATTGATCAGTCTTTGTGAGCAGCATGCTGGGCTGATGGATCAGCAGTGGCATATGTGCAGCTGTGCAAGTCTGGTATCAAGGTGTTTCAGCCTGTCTCTGTTACCTCATTGCCCATCTAAGCCATCTTTTGTTTCTATTGTTGTAATTTCATCAATCAGACATGTGAAAAAGAGGAATTACAACATTGCTCATCACGGTTCTATGTCTCACTTGCTCCTTCCCAGCTCTGGGCAGTCTCCAGCTCCCTCTGACAGCAATGCACTTTGCTTCGCCTTCGTGAGACAGACCATTTGTATCCAGCTCTGAGCAAGGCTTTCTCTCGCTCTGGGTTTCTATGAAGTTCAAGACAGGGGATTATATTTGAAGGCCTTGATTCTTCTCTCTCACCTGGTTTACAATGCAAAACTGATGTTAATCCAAATGCTGCTTAACCTGTGGAGACATTGAGGGCATTCTCATAACAAAAGTGTGTCAGCTGCATCTTTTTCTGGTGCTGTTTTTTTCCAGTGATGTCAGGAGTCACAAGCTGACACACACATGAACAAAGAAATTCAGGTAAATGACAAAACTGCACCAAATCCTCTGGATTTCTGTGCCTCTGGAGAGCCTGAATACCCTACAGACTGACATGCTCGTGAGAGGTATCTCTCAGAGTAAGGAAAAATGCTGACACAAGATGAGATATAAGCAGGCACAAGCTGCAACATGGATACATCACAGATACATACCCTTTACAGAACTTTTTACTTTCATGTGTATTTTGATTGTAACGACATTTCATTTGCAATTGGTATTTTTACCCATTGGTTTCTTTCACAGGTGTATTTTAACAGTACTTAGAACACTTAGTACAAGACACTTAGTACAGTGTCCTCACTAATAACATGAAGTTGATTTGTCCCATTAAGCATAACAATTTATAATACTGCCCTAGAAGTTTTCCTCTTAGAAATCAGATAACACTTATTTAAAGGAGAAAAGAAACAAATAAACTCAACAAATATAAAATATTGCAACTTTCTCTCATTTAAAATCAAACCCAGAAGTACATTGGGTCTGCCTTGGAAAGGGAGCAGAGAAAAATGTGTTTGCGAGGACCTAAGGCATAACTTGCCATTGATTCATTTCCAGCATGTGGGGAAATAGATAGACAAACTGAATTATCGTTAGGACAAAAGATACTACAAGGTGTCCAAGGCAAAACTACCAAGACTAAGTCACTAAGCCAATAAGTCTCCAAGACTAAGCCACTCATCAAACTTATTTGGAGCTGCTGGGCAGATCTACATTGTAATTTCAGCATTTAGTTTTGAATTTTGATGAAGAATAGTCCCAGAACAACTGAGAAATTCTCTGTGCTATGGTTCAGAGGATGCTGTATGCATGTAGCTCTCCTTAATACTAGTACTAAAGAGGTAGATTCTTTAGGAACGGGTTATTCATTTGTAAGCAAAGCAAGAGTTCAACCCAGTAGAAAGCTGCTGACTTTGGAGCATCTAGAATATTGAATACTGAATTTGACTTTCTCCATTTCCCCCCTCATATGGCTTTGAAGACAGTCACTAGCTAATTAATGGGGGAAAAACTGGGCTCTTAAACTTTTCTTGTGATTTAGTTTGCTGTGGTGTATATTTCTTTTTAGACACCTTGTCTATGAGCCCTCATTGTGGTTATTTATCTGTTGCGTCAGCCGTGTATTTATGCACCTAAGAGTGCTTAATGATGCAAGAGATGTAAGCACATGCAATATCTGACATTTTAATGACAATTGCTTTGGAGCTTATATAATCATGATGTTCAATGATACTTATAAAAGGAGAGGAAAGAGTCATTGTATTCTCCTTTTATCATTTCCTTTTCCTTTACATTGAAGATCACATTACACACACAAATCTAGGATGTTAGGAGAGGAGGGAGATGAAGAGTGAGGATGACAACAGTTGTGCTGACATTGAAACTCAGTGGAGGTGAGACAACTTGTCCCTCTCCTTCAGGAAAGGTCGCAGAAATTGCCACTGGTTAAGTGCCTCTGATGTTCTGCGAGATGCATTGCTCGTCACCACCCATAGGTAAGCACATAGCTTAAATGCACTCCAGAGTCCAGCCTCGATCTGTACGCACCCTTTGCCCTAAAATTGCCATTGTTTCTAATGAAACTACTCTTCAGTTGTCCTTCAGTCTTCATTCCTTCCTTGCTGCAAACTTATTTTACCTGAGTAGCTCCATCCGTTCAGAGTTAGAGACCAAGTCTGGCCCTGTCATGCTTTGTGATAGTTCATTTGGAAGGAAAAGTGAGAGACACAAGAAAATTCCACCAATGATAACTTCTCAATATCAAGTGCTTTGTACGGTCAAATGATTAAAGTACTGAATAAGAGCTAGCTAATATACGCCACGCAATTATAAAATAGCTTTAGGGAAAATTGTTATCCTACCTTTGTATTAATAATGAAAAAGCTATACAGTTATACAATACTACAGGGTTGTACCTTCTAACTTTTATTTCTGAATGGTTACAATATTTGGGGGAAGGGAATCTTTCTGAACCATTGTGCCCTAAGGACATAAGGGTTACAGCACAGAGTATAGAGATATCCTTTTCATTCTCCTGCAGTCATTACATAAATTGACAGCTTACTAATTGCAATGTCTTCTCCCTTGAATTAATTTATTTTGTCATTCTTTATTTCAGTCGTAATTGAAACACACAATTTGTGATGCTTTGTTATTGTTTGGTTAGCATTTGCGTTCTATATTTGTGCATCCAAGGCTTGCAGCACTGGATCTGCTTTCAAATTTCTACTTGTTTAGGATGAATGTGAATGTGTTTCACCCACAGACAGGGAAAGTGGCCTGGATTAAAAATGATTACGGATAAAGTGTGTGGCTAATAGCCACTGACTGAGGTTCAAAAGGCCTCCTTTTAGCCCTGCAGTGTACCAGTCCAGTCAACAAAGGCTGGGATAATGGCCGCAGACCCTAAATGCCACTAACAAGAGAAATATACAGCCCTGAACAAAATCAATCCTCCTCAGGCCTATTTCTTTACTGGGGCTCACTCTGTCATACACTGCAGTTGGGAGAGCTCAAAAGAAACAAGGAGCAGCTATAAGCTCTCCAGCTCAGCCCCTACTAAATTCCAGTGGCCAGTCTTTGATTTCCATCTCTAAGGGAAGTCCTTATTTCATACTTATTGACTTTATTATAAGGTATCAAGCATACAGGAACCTCAGAAAATGTGTTCAGTCCAGCCTAATGCCCCTATACCATGTCATTTGCTTTGCTCTCATTTCACCATGTTGTTTTCAGAGGGAGATTTTGACAGACAAGTTTACACAGCACTATATTACATATCCTCTGCAAACCTTGGCAGTACATCTTCCACCACTGCACAGGACTCACCAAAAGCACTGTACCTGTGTTTGCCCATGAAAGAGCAAGCTTAAATGCAGCCACTCTATGGACATCTGCAGCTTCATGTGCAGCTCTCCTTGAAGACAATGTTGGATTTAAAACTTTCTTTACTTGTAAGTCTTCAGTATAAGCCTTATCCTTTTTTTTAAGTTTAATCAATGTCTGGACCCGTATGGCCCTGTACACAAGCTTTGCCTTGAGGGGACTATTAGAACGCACATCAATGAACTAAAATCAGAATCACATGGCTGATTTAATAAGAGAAGAAATGGAAAGATCATTAGGCCAGCAGACTTTGAGGCAAGGTAGAGGACTATGGAAGGCAAGAATACAGATGTTATCTTCTACTTTCTTTGCCTGGACAACAGACTTAGAAAACAAGGCTTATTGCTGCTATTCTCAGCAACAGTTGCTTCTTGGCAGTGAGATTTCTCCCAGTCTCCTTCCCATCTCCACTTGGAGAAATGAGAAGGCCATCTCTCCACCTGCCACGGAGTTCCTTAGATGCAATCAAAAACAATGTCCTACGTGCAATTTTTCCTACTTTTATGGCAACTATTTTCCTCTCTGCTCACAATTTTGCCTCTTGGTTGAGAGTTTTTGTTGTTGTTTGTTTGTTTTTTCTCTAACTCAAGAAAACGAAGACTCTGGGTTAGAGCAACCGTGAATGAAGATCAAAGAAAAGAAGGGCTCAGATTCACTACTGTAGACTGTCCTAGGCAGTGAGAAATCTCTGATATACTTCCTCTGAAATACTCTGATATTTTCCCTCTGATATTTCTGTAATACCTTTTACTTTCTCATTCTGATCAGTCTGGAAGTTCCACTACAACTACCTTTTATCACCCACTCGCCCTCAGAACTCAATTGAAAAGGTAGTTGACACTTTCTTATTTTAAGTCAAATCCAGCCCCTGATAGTCCTCCCCTCTATCAAATGCTCATTAATAACCCTGTAAAATTATCTTTATGAGCATATTAAGCACAGGGAATGGACAGAAGAGCAAGCAGTACTAGAAAAAAATCAGCATTTTTCTTCCTCACTCTGGTAGTACACAGAAAACCTATCCAATTCCCTTCCCTGGCCATTTGCGCACACACTCCCTCCTCAGCATCATAGGGACATGTTGAGGTGGAGATGTGCAGCTCTTTAGACATGAATCAATGACAGGACCTCCAAGCACTCAAGGATTTTACTGATTACTCTCTGGTAACTTTATCAAAATCTATAACATCTCATCATCTTTTAGCTCTGACACACGACGGAAGATAAACAAATGAATAAATATGTCCATATTTGCCATCAAAATCCAGGGTCCATCTTTATATCACTTAGCTTTTCTTTCAGAGACAAGGTGGGTTGCCTTCTCTCAAAACCAATAAACATTCATCCCTGCTTTTCAGGCACCTTCCTTCATGAATAACTACTCACTGTGGGTATTCCCTGTGGGGCTAATCATTCTGCTTACAGAAGGGACCTTGCCTTAGACGCATTATGGATAGCTGGCCTTAGGAGAGAAAGGCAGTTTCAGCCTTAAAATGGTTGTCTCTCCCTCTCCTCCGCTCCACAAACACATACACCCCTCCCTGTGTTAGTGCATTCCATCTTTTTTTTTCCTTTTAGATTATCTCCTCCTTGGGGCAGGGGTTATGTCTGGGTATGTTTCTCTGAAGTTCATATAATCAGATAGCTCTCATCTTGAATGGAGCCTCTTGGCACTTCTGTAATATAAATATTATATAACAGTTGAGGAAATATCATGTCCTGACTTTTGGGAACTCTTTTTTTTTTCCTCTCCCTTTGTTCTCAGAGGCAGTCGCTATTGCCTCTTATACATACAAACACCCATGCAGTAAGAGCAAGGCATAGGCATTTGCCTCATTTTTTAAAGAATTCTTTCAAACTCTTACGTGTTGCCAAGGGTGATATGAATCAGTGGACAAAATGTAAATGAAAGAGTAAAGGGGTATGATAAATGCCACTGATCAACATCCAACTGTAGCCTGTGATATATATTTATACTACATCCTAAAGCATCCATTACATGAACATTAAGGTTGCAACACAAGCACTGAACTGTCAGATAACTGTCAGGTAATGAAAGAATTAAGTTTGTCTTCCTTTTGTACTCCTGGTAATTGGCACCATGAGATAAAACAAGGAATTTGAGAGGACAGAAAGGTGAAGTTTTCTTATTTTGGTTATAACCTTTTTTTTCCCAAAATTCCAAAAATGTTGCGGTCTTACTGTTTCTAACCCCCAGGCACTGTGATTGCCACAAATTCTCTTTCTTATTGCTAAGTTCTACTGTAAACAGTAAAATTAATTCTCCGATCATATCTGTATCTGTTACTTCCCATGTCCAAAGCGGCTTTCAGGCTTTGAGTCCTTAAAAAAAGAAAGAAAGAAAGAAAGAAAGAAAGAAAGAAAGAAAGAAAGAAAGAAAGAAAGAAAGAAAGAAAGAAA
>JAWLRI010000996.1:1796041-1840906 GCA_034781795.1 Crypturellus tataupa
AGAAAGAAAGAAAGAAAGAAAGAAAGAAAGAAAGAAAGAAAGAAAGAAAGAAAGAAAGAAAGAAAGAAAAAAAGAAAAAAAAAAGAAAAAAGAAAAAGAAAAACACCAACCAGATTCCTTCTGTCTGACTCCATCAACATGTGGTTCTTGTTACCCAAAATGCCCTGAAAAAACATTTGCTCTTTCTCCAGCAGTTCATGCTTCGTCCTATACCCTCCTAAATGCCTTTCTTCCTAAATCTCTTTCTTTCACTAGTTTCTTTCTCCTGTAAATACCTAACTAGAAGTGAACGTGCATGGGCATCAGATCCACTGCTGTTATTGCCAGGGTTGTGCTTCTGAAGACTTGATGTAATGAAGTGCAAGTAAAGCCCACTGCAAGGAAGGGGGGGCAATTACCATAAAATAGCTAGGACACACTACAGTGGGAATCAGGACATGGAGAGACCTGAATTTCTGAGCAGAGAAACCACACAAGTCTAGATTAGCAGAGCCAGACCTGATCTGTATACAAAGATGACTGGGGGATGTAAAGGGGAGAATACTGATGCAACACTGCCTTACTATCTGACTGAGAAAAAACAATGAGGAATAAGAGGGACATCACAAAAAACAGTAACTTAAACCTTAGAAAATCTGCCCCACCACTGAATATGATGGGAGAAGGACAAAATAATTATGAGTTCTGCCTCAACATAAACTTCAAACATTTTTAATGTTAAGTAAAAAGGGATAACAAGGAAGGCATTACTGGAAAAAGTCAGCCTATGTCCTAAAGAAATATCTCTTAGGAGTAAAGATACAGGGAAAACTTAGAAACAAAGACTGATGTCTGCAGAAGCAGACATGTACACAGGTTGATGGCAAAAAGAGTTCAGAAGTGATGCAGGGCTGATTTCTTTCATCCCCAGTATTTGTTGGAAGGACAGGTTCTCCCTCCTGACCAAGGAGAGATACCAGCCTCCCTTTACACAGTGATGCCTTTCTCTTTCCAAGTAGTGAGAATGGGATCCTTCTCCATCTTATCCACAAACATCCAGGGCAGGTTCAGTATGAAGATCTCGGGATTTTATGTCTTTCCTTCAGTATCGCTTACTTTTCTTGCAGTGCGAGTAAACTTTTGTGGTAGTGTGTGGCTTGTGCTCTTCAATTCATGTAAAACCAAAGGATTCATTTGCTTCCCAACCAGTAGCCCAACAGGCTATTGCAACAGTATCCATTGCTCCTAAGAAGTATTAGTTCGCCTCTGTCATGATCTGCTCACATTTCCGTACTCCAAATATTCTACTGCTACCTGCAAAGTTCGCAAATCAACATCATTTCAAGGGATTTCTTGCACATTCTCCCACCAACTGGTCATTAGTTTGGCACGTGCTGTTATCCTGTAGTGTTTTACTGGACTCTTCTGACCTTTGGTTTCTCTTTTATAGTAATTCTGGATTCTTGGTATCATGTCTAGCATGCCACAACACAGTCCATCTTCCGTACACTGCACTGGGATGCATTCTAATGTTTTCTTAAAGGATTAGTTTGAAATCTGCCAGTAATCACCTCCAGGCTGCTTTGATCACAATCACGGACTTATTGCGTCTCAGGTAGACTTCAAAACTGTAAGACCTACTCTTCAGCCTGAGATTAGCCTCAAACACTCCTGTGATTTTTCTTTTCTTTTCATTTTGTTCAATAACACTCGTCTCCTGTGTTTCATTTTTACACAAAGTACAGGAACTCCTCAAGTTTCTAAAATGTAGCTTCACAGTCAGACTTTGCTCATGTGATATGACAAACGCACCAGTTATTTCCAGAAGTAAGGCTGCTTTGTGGCTGTCCCTCATCCCTTGGAGATATGGAAAGAAGCACTCCCTAAAACTTCTCTAATTGTGTCTTTTTTCCCAAAGCATTTTAAATCTTATAGGACTTACTTCTGCTCCTTTTTGCACTGGAGGCATTATCCCTGTTGCTTTTTACTCCTGATGTCATATGGTGGCCACTATGGTCTGCTCACACCACACCTGGCTGTGAAAGAGGCTCATAATGAGAGGCAGGGAAGGTTACCCAGGGCAGAGCTGTTCCAGCACCCCACAGCTAGCTAAGGTACAGAGTGGACATACCCTTGGTGACAAGGCTCTTCTTCCCTTATTTACCGTCTGATCTCAGGTGGCTGCATACAACCACAGAGCCTTCCACAATACTGGACTTCCTTGTAAGGGAAGCTCAGCTCTTCCAGGCATAACCTTCAGCAGCACACATTGTCCTGGAAATATTCAGAAGTTTCGGCAGCACAGGTTCTTCGAAACACAGCACAAGTTGTTTTTACTCTAAATGCTGACTTTAAACATAAATTAGCCAGTACATAACTTAGCCAAAAACAGACAGATTTATGTAGGGCACAACAAAAGCAACTCTCAGTACCAGTTTTCAAGATTTTATGACCACTTGTCTTGGAATAACTTCTGTATTCTGTTTGGGATCATAAAGCGTTAGTAACTGAATGTGGAGACTGTTCCCAAGGCCTTTCTGAACTACTTGCGATTAATTGTAGATAATTCTGAATGATTGTACCTCTTCACCAGCTTCCATGTTTGCAGTGACTAGCATGGTGATGTCAGTTCTTGTTCAAGTATTTGCCAATTAGGAAGATTTAGTGTGGTGACAGCAGAGCATTGGTGGCAAATATGTAACTGTCTGAGTCAAATATCCAATGACCAAGTGTTAGAAACAGTGCTCGAGGTTTGGCGACCAGTATGGGTCTGAAAGTGTGTCTTGCTACAACTCTTCATTTGTACCGCATCAGGACGCATCAATCACATCTTATTATGTCACAGCAGACCACTTTCTGGCTAGCCATAATACCTAATCAGCCAATCCAACGCCACGTGCCACGCTCCTATATATCAGCCTAACAAATTCAATCAGGGAACTGTCCTGATTTTCTCTGAGTGCAATGGACTGACAGTCCAAGATCAGTGCCCCTTTATGTGAAACCTGTACAAAGGAGGCGCTCACTCCTCCAACCGGCCTGCAGGTAGGGCCACAGCCCTCCATCCCATCAGCCCAGAGCAGATCTCATCCAACGTGACAGACTCCCTAATGCCAAGTCCACCAAACTAGGCCGAGACATGTGCGCTACTGCTGCTGTGTGAAATACTTCAAATGATACTTGGAGGTGGCAGGCTTCGGCTGCCTATGTCAAGACAGTAACCCTGTAGCTTCTGTAATTGCCTCTGTACAGGAGTTCATGTTCAGCCGTACCTCCCTCTGTGAAAAAGTTGAGCTGCCGAATAAGAGCTTTCACACAACCAGCTGCTGCCAAGCAGCAGATTAGCAGGTAATCAGGTGACTGGTAGGACCTTCGCCAGCTCCCAGAGTCCTGCTGCGTTGAAGGCAAATGCACAAAGTGTCAAAGTAGGTGCCTAAGGGGCACAGGCAGACGGCTGAGGTGTAAGGCTGAGTCGGCTGGAGGCGAGAGGAGCAGGCGCGGCACAGGTTTAGGTCACCGGCTTTGGAGACTGACGATGGGGAAAGGATGATGGAGGTAATGCCCGGGGAAGGGGACTGTTGCACTCAGTAGAAAGGGAAGAAAAGCCCTGGCATGCCTGGGCATGGCCCAGCCTCATACTCGTGGTCCGCAGGCACATGCAAAAAGGGTGAAAATTGCAATTTCCTTAAGTTCAGGATGAAGCCAGGTAACCTATGCAAGCAGCATAAACTGCAAGCTATCAGCAAGCTGTCTGCTCCTCTAGCATGGACAAAAACAACAGCATCTCAGGCTGGCAAGCTCTCAATGAAGCAATGCCAAGTCCAAACGGCTTAAAAAAGGATCATCCATATCAATGCGATTGTGGAAGTTTTACTTCACAGCTTTTTAAAGTTCATGGTTTTATTTTCATACAGCAAAACAGAGAGTTACAGGGCTTCATACTTGAAGAAAACCTAAATCTCTGTAAAACAGAGAGAGCCCTGCCTTATTCCTTTATATACGCACATACACTCACTGTACATACAATTACTGTGATGAGAGACAGTTGTATGCTTTGGCCACACTATGCCAGCTACACAGACACAAAGAAACTGTCCAGGGAAATAACTTTGACAGAGAGGGGTTTGTCTGGCAGCATTTATCTCTGCATTCCCTTTTCCGGACCTCCCCTCCTCCTCCACTCCCAGGCTAGTGGTGGAGGCAGGGATTAGGGAAAAGAGGGAGAGAACCAGAAAGGAAAAACCACCGGGAATTCTAACCCCGCAGTTATCCACTGCCTGACACTAGTCCCGCAAGACCAGGGATGGCCATTACAAGAGCACTGTAAAAAGGATAAACCAGCCCTTACCAGGACCCAAGAGCACAAAAATAACCCAACAACGCCCAGCACTTCTGTGACATTCCTGAGCTCCACACATCACTTGCCCAAGTCCACCCTGCCTCCCTCCTCGCAGCTATGCAGCACTGCCACAGTGAATCCACAGCCCTTGGACAGCTGGCGATGGCTGGGATTTGGCCCAATATGTGGATATTATTTTGGGGTTTTGCTGCATTTTTATATGGACTCGCTGCATACAATGGGCCAGTGTTGCCATCACCACATAACTGTCACAGAACTTTTATTATTATAATTATTATTCTATTTATTCTTCTCTTTTCTTTCCCTGCCACCCTGTAACAAAGAAAGGAAAATCCAGAGCAGGACATGTGTTATTTAATATCTGTGTCAATGTCAGAATGCAGGCATGCTTTTATTCTTTTGCCTTTTGCAATGAATGTGTGATACCTGATATATTAGGTATTAGTAAAGCAGACTGCTTTATGCTGTTTATATTGGTAATACGATTCTGGATCATATCCCCAACTGAGGCGGGTAGGAATGCAGATTTTCCTTTTATATTATTGCCCAGCCATGGCTGATCAAGTATACAATATATTCTCATTTTTGTGTATTGGTTTATTTTTGATTGGCTTTAATTAGAACCAGCTCTCTTTATAATAAGTAGATATATAAAATGTGGGATGGAGGGAGCAATTGCTAAAAGGCACAGAGAAAGGGAATGACACAAAATAAAATCAAATAAGGAAGCCAGCAGGACTGTGTAGTTTTGAAAATCACCAACAAATTTACAGTACTTCACCTTTAATTTCCGGCACCAATCCCACTGTGCAGCAGTGGTGTGTCTCAGGCATTTGCATAAGAGGAGACATCAGTAGCACCCAGAGTTGAAGATCCCAGTCTGCGTTAACCAAAGGCCAATGTTGAAAGGGAAATTGCAAAATAGTGATAGCATATAAATAGAAAGCACTGTTTTGTCTCCTCTGGGTGTAAAGAATTTAGAATCTGAAATTTAGAGACTATGAACAAAATCAGATAAATTAAGTCTCTCTTGGAGATCTGACACACAACTTAAATTGTGCAAGAGAAATTGTGTACTTTCCTCCATCTTTCCTTTACACACATACTTCCATTTTCACCCAAGATTTGTCATGAGCTATAGTCACAGTCTTGCTATGACTGATGCCAATTACAAAACTAAGGTGCTATCTTGCCAGTGGAAAAAAAAAATCAGTTTGCTTGAATATCCAGTGCTTCTCAAGAAATGACTAATCCTTCCATTAATTTAGCTACCACCAGCCTTAAATTCCTTGCTCCTGGACAGGAGATCCAATCAGAGAAACCTCTCTCACTGACTCCTGGGTTTATCATGCTGAGGAGAATAGTGACTGACCTGCCTAGAATGGCAGCACTTGACGCCTGTTCTGCCGGGCTTTTTGCATAACATCTGGGGAGCATCTACTTCTAAGGAACTTCGAAAATGGTCCCTTTCATCGGCATCAGATCCCATTGTACTCAATGAAAGCTGCAGGTGTTCTGTACCACTTGGGGCCAGGCCCTTCATCATAATAAAAAGGCCAGATTTGAGCTGGAAGCTCTGTCATTAAAGCAGCCTGCAGTGTATTAGTAATCTGCTGAACCTCCTAGAGGCCCAGAGAAACCTTCTGCTGCTTTACTGTTACTTTAACTCTTTGTGATTTTGACTTTGACTCCTTGTGAACAGTGAGGATATAATAAGGTGTTCATTAAATTCCTGTCACATCCTTTCTTTGAGTTACTTGAAGACTGATAGACCCTACAGAACATTTCTTGGGACAGCAAAGTAAAAGGAGCTCTGTCTATATGAGACAACGTTGTCAGAAGTGCCCTTACTGTGGGCTGAGCCGCACAATGTTGTTTAAGATGAATGACAGCCTTCCCTTAATTTTATTTTATATCAATTTTATTTTTTTGAACCTCTTGAAGATGTGTATGAGACCTCCAAGCATATCTGATCAGCACACACAAGCCATTTCCTGCTGCTCTCTTCCCAAGAATGGAAGACTGTTTTGTGGAACAGCAAGGAATTTTAACACTGCCGTGGGGTATTTCTGCTCCGGCTGTGGAAAATGCATTTAAAGAAAGGTTGTGTTTCTAAAGGCACCTTGAGGATTTAAGTCCTTACTGGATAATTTCAGGGATGAAACACCAGGACATTCATGGGAAGGGAGCAGTGGAGACCCCACGTTGATGTCTTCTGCAAACTGTCCATCCTCTGATGGGCACCGAGTACTCGGAGCATGTTCTTCTTGCAGTGCTTTCCTTGGTGCCTTGCTCTTCAGGTGCCTGCCAGCACGGCACTGGGGTGGACACAGTGTGGCTGAGGTGTGATACGGCCCAGCATCGCCAGCCTCCGAGGAGCTGTCAGCTGGCATGGATCAGCATGGCACACTGCTGTTTACGGGACCAGCTCAATGGATAGGCAGGAGGAAAAAGAGTTCTTTTCCCAGGAAAGGCTGGATGCAATAAAAAGTCTGGCCCATCATGTCATATCTATCAAAAGCAAATTATTGGATCAGAATGGATGTTTGAATTGGGTCAGCTAAATATCAGGATATGAACCAAATCTTCTATCCAAGTGAACATATGTATACACTCTCTCGAAACTCAAAAGATTTTGTCAGTTAAGATTAGAGAAAGGGGAATGATTTTTTTTCCAGGTGTAGTTAGTTGTTTATTTTCTATCTCAATTTTCACATGAGTCTGTGCGTGTTGGATTGAGTGAATACTAGAATTTGTAACCCAAAAGATCTGCACAGTATCTTGGATAATCTTTAGATGAGGTTTGGAAAAGCTTCTGAGAAATATCCAAATATCTATAGCCAAACTTCCTAAAATTTGCCAATCTCTGTTATTGGAATATTTTTTTCCCTGTCAAAAGCCCTGACTTGTACTGCTCAGAAAGGTCCAAGAGACATTTTCATTCCTTTCTCTTTTCCTTTTCCCTTTCCATTTCATGAGATTCTGCACATAATTTTATTATAAGCCAGAGGCCACATTACCGTGAGCTTCAAGGGGTCACAGCAACTTGCAGAAAGTGAGATGAATTAATAGGATCATGCTATAAGTTCATAATGGCGCCATGTCACAAGTTTAGCACAGTATCTCATGCGATGTCTTTTACACTAAAAATGGACCTGAAACAAAACCCAAAACAATCTCAAACTCTGAATTTTGGCTTCCACTCCAGCTCTTTGAGAAGCCAATTCCTGTGTAAGAGGCCATGCCAAAATCCTGCATCAGCATCCTATCTATTTTGGGATCATATCTGTCCAGATCCAAAACTTTTCAAACTGGGGCCCTGTCTCTGTTTTCTAAACAGCTTGGCAGTATGAAACCGCTAGCACTGAGGTGTCACCCACTCACTGCAAATAATGGAAATGAAGTTCTTTTTTTACAGTTACCATCTCTGGCATCAGAACATAGGTTTTCCCCTTCACCTGTATGAATACAACTGAAAATCATTTTAAATGAATTTGGGGGCAATTTCTTCTCTTTGTCTCATACATTCAACTCCTGCAGAAAGTCCTGGGATTGGTTGATTAAGCCACTACTTCCTTCTTCTGCCCAGGTCTCAGTTATTGCTTAGCTTAGAAATGTAGTTTGGTTACCCTTGTCTTAGAAAACATGTAGTTTTGTTACCCCTTTGTGAGCTTTCACCTGATAATAGCACCTTGGCTTGTGTAATCACGGGAAGAAGAAACACTTTAAGAGTGGGACAAGGGAGCACATTCTTCTCATATCTGTGTTTTATTTTTTTTCTCTTTAAAAGATGCAGGAAAACAGAGCATAAAAAGTAGGAGCGGTTCTGGTTTACGGCACGCCTGACCTCTGGGGCCGTCTGGATCCTGATGAAAGCTCTGGGATCCCTAACACCGCTGCTCTCCACTCGGCACCCTCCGCTTTGTCTGTGCTTCTGTCCCTGCCCTCCCTGGGGCTGCCTTGTCGTCTGCCTGGTAATGTCGGCATGTCAGTGCTGGTCCTCCGGTTGGATTTTGTTTGTTAAGATGTATGTCCGTTTCCAAACACACTGACAGAAGACATGAATTACAAATATTATGATGCATTAAACTGTGAAAAGATAATGGTTAAATAAGAAAGCTGAACGGCTGAGACCAGAGAAAATAACTGGAATTCCATCAAAAAGAAAGATGAATGAACAGAACTACACTGACATCTGCTGGTCCATACATCAGCGTCCGTATTGTTGGAGTTAGTGTCACTGAAGATTGCCGCGGTGATGGAAAAAAAATGATACTTTAAACTCAATAAATCCTTCAAACATACCTGCCGCTTCTACCATGTTTATCCACCACCTACTGCCCTATTGAGCTCTCTGGTTACTTATATGGGATCTCTGATGGAATAACTTTCTATATTTCTACAAGAATAGTTTTTTTATTTTTCCTTTTTCTATTTCTTTTTTCTCTTTTGAGACAGACAAAGTGTTCGGATTACTGTAGTTCAGAGAGGACTACCGGACTCTCGGAGATCCTGAACGAATATCTGGTGTAGGCTCACGCACTGGCTTGTTATTGCTCACACACACCAAATCCAGCGCACGCGGGACACCCTGCAGTACCTGTGCAGCCCTGTGCACACACACAGTAAATCTGTAAATTCCAGTAACACAGTAAATTCCAGGCTGCTCCGAACTTGCTGTGAAAGCGCTGATCAATTGCACAGCGCAGACGTGGTGGGTCTGGTATGTCCTAGATGCAACAAATTCACTGCGAAGCCTTTGGGCACATGTTTCTGTCCAGGAAATCTTGCAAAGAAATATGGAAGCCACTGCTCTCAGAGTTTCAAATGCTGGCAGATAAAAAATTAAATCATGTTTTTATGAAGACACATAACACTTAACTGCTGTAAAGTATAATTCTGCACCTAGGGGAAAACCAGTCATCGGGAAAGGAGGTTATTACATTTATCAGGAAATACATACACAAGAGAGCTAGGACTTTGGGTGTCTTAACGTACACTTACCCACCTTTACAAATCTTCAAGGGGTCTGTTTCTTTCTTTTTCTTTTTTTTTTTCTATAAGCTCTGAAGTCTCATTTTCTGAAAATACAAAGAATAAAATTGATGCACCAAAAATCACTAGTCCATTTAGACTCATATATGTTAGGAGATGTGTGTGTGGGAGGAAAGAGGCTATGAAGACTGTGGTGAATTATTATTTTTCCTTTAATGCAGTGTTTCCTGTATGTTTTGTACATCTTGATAAACAATCATAGTCATTTATTAAAGCACAATCCTTACAACTAAAGCCAAAACAAACATTGTCAAATTTCGATATGAAAAAAAAAACATACAAATCCATATAGCTGTTTCTCAGAAAGACACCTCAAAAAACCCTTTTCCTTAAACGGTAACTTAACAATGATTTTTCTGTTGCTTTTACCGAAAAATAATGAAGCGTTTTGGAAAGCAGCTGATTCACTTGCAAATATGCAATCCGCACCCTGACTGTCTTAATTCCGATGACAAGGGGGTGGGGCTGGCCCATCTGAAAAGGAGCTTTTCCTTTCCCTTCCAAAGCACTGCTTTGGGATTTCTCTGGGTGGATTTTGATTGTTCTGCTTTTACTGCAGGCAAAGCATCTTCTTTGGACATCTAAATGCTGAGGCAAAAAGATCCCATTAGAGTAAAGTGTGGGGCAGAGACTTATTTTCAAACATGAAAACCTAGACATTCGTTGGAAGTCACTGTTCCTTAATTATTCCCTAAGAGGCAAAGAAAGCAGCTAGATGAAGCAATCAAAATATATTCTGAAATATATATTAGATATAAATTGATTAGAACATTTTTGGCAAGTTCTAATCATTATTAACAGCAATTAAGTCCATTTCATAAAACACTCCTAAGAAAACCTGCATTAGACTTGCATTGCCCAAGCAAATTCACACCCTCCCGCACTCTCTCCCCTATACCTTTAAGCCAGAAGACCCAAGACACTTCACCAACTTAACTTATCAAAGAGAAGGTGAAGAGGTAACTTGGTCAAACACTATCTGTATTTAATGAGGGAATAAAAAAATACTAAGAAAATTTCTATCGGATAGGCAGAAGCATAACAAGAGCAGGAAAACAGTAACAAACCTTGCAAGAACAGAACCAAAAACAGAAAAAAAGGAGGCTAGATGAAATTGTCAGCTCTCTTCAGAAGTTAATGCTGACCTCATTATTCAGAAAGAGGATGCAAATTACATTTTCCAACAGGTTTTAACTTTCTTCTCTTTATGGGGACATTTTTTGTATTGTGCTAAACATAGAGAATTTATGACTGGAAAAAGACTACTCTGATCATCTGACATCCTGCACAGCTTTGACCAAAAGACTCACCAGTGTAAATTTCTACTTTGAGATCAACAGCTGCTGTTGATTTGAATTATATTGTGTTTTTGTTCATTTTTTTAATTCAATCTAGATTTGAAAACATCCAGCAATAGAAATTCTACTGAAATAGCTGTCAACTGTTTCAATGATCAATTATTTTTGCAGTTTAAAATGTTTGCCTTACTTCCAGCTTGCTTTTGTCTATTTTGTAGACTTACATTCTCCCTCTTGTTGTTCCTTTGTTGGCCAAACTGCAGAGCCATCTATTATTGTGTTTGCGTTCCTTAAGAAGGTATTAGCAGTCTGTGGTAAACTTGCCCCTTACTCTCATCTCTTCTTTGATGAGCTAAAAGGATTGAGTATCTTTAGTCTTTCACTGCAGATAATGAGTTCCATGTCTTTCATCATTCCCACAGATTTTTTCTGAGATCTCTTCACATTTTCAATATGCTACCCAAAGTATTTCATACTCGCAACTGACTCACACAGACAACTGCCAGGACTCCACTGATGTGGCATAGCTAGATAAGTCACAGTAACTTGGCCCATGCTGAGTAGCTGGTGCTATATTATCCCAAAGAAAGCTTTACTTTAAAAGTAGCGTAGCATATCCCATTACTTTGTTTAGACAAACAAGATTTCTCATCCAGTCTTAATGCTTTACAGAGTTATCACTAGACCAGTGTGGATAAATACAGAATGGACGGTCACACAGTAATTCTCACAAATGAAAACAATCCATTAAGCATCATTATGCCACATCTAACCATACAAGTAAAGTTATGAGTTTGCAGCAAAGTAATGGCAACATATGGATTCTGAAAAACAAGGCAATGGACCAGACACACATATCTCAGGAAATAAATGTGCCTCCAGTGGTTTTAGAGAAATTTGCTTCAATCTCTTGAATTTGAGGAATTGAGTGATACACTTGGAAACTTCCCATTGACTTCAGTTAATGCAGATAATGTCCCTTTTTTGTTTAGAAAAGCTAACTCTGTTAATCACACAGCATTTGCCCTGCATTTTGGACTGGTATTCTACATGCTTTTGTATCCATTTCAAATTATTTATTTTAATCAACTGATGCTTCACTTTATTTGACTGGAGTATTCCTAAAAGTGTTCTGATAGATATGTGGAATCTTGATAGCAGGTTCCCTTTTCAGATCCCATTACTTGTTGTCCCTGAGAGTCTTTCGATGATGGGCTGAAAACCACATCTCCATGTTCTTGACAACTTTGGGCAACGCTTGTCCTTAAGATACTATCTCAAAAGCTGAGATCAAGCATAGGTAAGCTGAAACTCTCAAGTAAACTTTAACCTTGTTCATTTTATCAGAACAAGAGCCTGTTGAATTGCAGCGTGCCCTGCATAGACTGCTGCGTAAACCATGCTCTTTTTTGGACGAAGCTTTGATCAAAACTAACCTTGTATCTTACTCAGGATGTGTTCTGCATTCCATTTCATCAAGAAAAGAGTTGTAATTGTCAGCAAAGGGGAATTTCCCAGACCATTTGGTATCTAGTTCATAACCAGCAAAAAATTAAAATGAGAAACGTACTTGTGCATTTCTGCAGTAGGATAGGTCTTAACACTGGCAGCTTTGGCAAATGTGTCTAATAATAGAAAGGAAAAAAGAATCTCATGTACTGTTGGAGTCCACAAATGAAGGAAAAATGGGCTTATGATTAGAGGCTTTTCCTTGTTTATTTGAACACTCTTGTCTCCAGTTCAGAACAGCACCACACCCTCCATTTCTGGGAATAAATCCATCAATGAATGAGTGTAATTTTTCAACTTGCAGCAAAGTTTTGAATTTGTTTAAAAAAAAAAAGTAACAAAGATTTTTTTTTATTGTATTCCTGATAAGGTTTTGCAACAACAGCCTTCCAAGTTACATCTCTGTAGAACATTATAACAGGTGGGTGAGGATGTTTGTATCTTCATAACAAAATCCAAAATGCAATGCAGAACTCAGCAGAACAATGTGAACACTGGCCACTAGGAATGAGGAGCACAGCTAAATCATTTACATTCACACTCTCATGGCAAATAAATAGAGAGCAGATGCAAAAAATATGTTTGTAGGGTTTCTGGGTCTTATGTAGCTTCTTTCACAGGTTTACACCACCACCTTTGGCATCCATCTTTCCAGTGAAATCACCCAAATAACACTTGTCAAGAATAGTGAGACTCTGGCCCATCTTCATCTCTCTCTGGACAATTGGCCATGATATATAACAGTGCACACTGGAATATGATCCTATTACATAAAATAAGCCTGGTGTACTGAGGGCACTTCAGATCTGGGGCATATGCAGATCCACAGTAGAACGTACATGAAAATACTATGTTGGATAATCTGCATTTGGTCCCTTCAGGACTGTCAGATCTACTCAAATATAGCAATATGTGTTGCCCCAAGACCTGTGAGCTGTATAGCCATATGAAGGAGAAAATTCATAAAGCTTCAGACAGCTATAAGGCAGGAATGCTGCTCAGTCCAGGAGACACTATTTGAAGGTAAGGCATGGTTTTGATAAAAACTTAAGGATGTTTCAGAATGCTGCGGAAATGCCTCTGATGCCACAAAGCATCTGGAATCCCAAATACATTCTGCAACTTCAGGGTCCTGCTGGTTTAAAAAAAAATCTTTATTTGAATACAGTGTATAATCGGAGCAGGTAACCCTAGATTTGTACACGTCACCCAACATCTGCTCCATACAAGCTAAGAGGCATTTAAAGTTTCTTCTCTGATTTTGATATTGAAAAAAGCCAGTCCTCATTTGGCTGCAATAACTGAAGTGTTCACACCTTGATGAGTTTGTTTACATGGGAAGGCATATCAATATAAGATCCTCAGAACCTTTGCTGTTTTTGTTGTTTTACTTTTCTCCCCAAACAAAAATAATCCATGTCAGAGGTTTGAAAAGGCAAAACTGTTTTGCCTTTTATATATGTATAAATAAGTAAATAAATAAATAAATAGCAGTGCATGTAGGACAATGGAGAAACAAATAGTGTCACTACTTTGCTATGCTCTTAGAAAGTGTTCATTTCCAGCCCGTAACAGTTGTCCTTCGACAGGCAACTAACAAAGCAACAAACCATTGGGGCAAAATAAAATGTGTGGTCGGACGATGTGGCATTCTGGGTCCTGTCAATTCACCTTTCACCTCCCTGATTTTGATCCTCTGGGGTAACAGCAAAACTAGATGATGCTCTGAGCTCCCAGTTCATGGCCCAGAGACTTTTCCTTCTGTCGCCTGCTGGGCCTCTGTCATAATGAGAAGTTCTTAGTTTCAAGGGCAATATTTTATGTACCAGAGCAGTGTTCTTCTGGATACACAAAGGTCTGCATAAGAACTTACTCTGCATACGCATGGCTAAATAAGATCTCAGTAGAAAAAATAAAAAATAAAAAATAAAAAACTGCTTGTAAAGTATTAATTTACTACAGAAGAAAATCATATTGAAGTTTCAAGATTAAAATAAAATACACTCTAAATTCATAAGTAGTATATGGCTAATTCCTTTTTTATGAAAACCATACAGCACAGATTTGCAAAACATTCACTTCTTCCATTGACACTAGTTGGAATTATTAGGTCAGAGCCTTTGGAAATCTTAAATCTGCAAAGAATATTTAACTTTCAATTAAACTGCTAGCTCTAGTTAATTAAAAGGACAGTCTAGTCAAAAATCATGCTTAAAATATTTTCCATTCACCATTATACATCTTTGAATCCCATAAAACAGTAATAGTCATTTTTGAAAAGTGACCAGTCACAAGATTGTCAGCTTCCTTAAAGAGTTTTATTAGTTTGCTGAGTTTTTCCATGATACGTATCTTCATACTTTTCAGAAATGCGAAATGAAATTTCTAACAGCTTTTTATGGTTTGGTTTTGTTTTGCTCCATTTTTTACTTCTTTTAAATAGCAACACAGAAAACGAAAAGAGGGCCAATGGAATAGAATGAATAGGAAACTGAAAAAAAAGGAGAATCAAAAAAAGTCAAATATGAAAATATATTCACATTGAATACAAACTCATATAAACAGTTATCTAATCTTTTGTAAAAGATGCAAATTACATTATTTCATTTTTTGTCATTTTAATGGGTTAACAACACTAGAAATAGCACCTATTTTCTTTCAAATCTGTTTTCTGATACTTTACACAGATATTATTAGAGGGAGTGGCAGTATTTTAGTCATGTGTAAAAAGAAAAAGGAAGCTTTTAAAATAAGACCTTGTGATTTGTCACTTTCTTTATTCAAACACACAGATAGAGACAAATTGTTTCCTGCATTTTTTAAAATGCCATTTTAAAACCTGACCAAAGTTCGGGATGAAACAAACCTTATTTAAAGATTAAAAAACAATAAAAGCAGTGAATTCATCACAAGAATTCCTGCATGGTGTTGCATGCCCACAACACATTAATATTGCAGATTTTATCTGAAAAACAAAACAAAACAAAACAAAACAAAACAAACAAAAAAACAAGCTAAAGACTGGGTGCCTCTTCGAAACTGTCAGAAATGAACCGTCATTCACTGTTAAAGCATAATTAAAATAAAGCAGTCAGCATAATCCTGCAGTTAAGAATACCAGGCCAAGAATCAGATCTGGATTCCAGACCCTTCCCTTCCATGGGTAGCATAATGTATTGTTTTTCCATGATTTATTTGTGTTGTGAGAGCTCTTAATGACCCCCTGGTGACAAAGAAAGAGAGAAGGATTTGTCTGTGACAGATACAGCTCTGAAATGCCGGATCTTCTGAGTTTTTGTCCAGTGTGCAGTGAGACTACATTGTCTGTTTTAATTATTCTTGAAATGTTGATTTTTCTGCTTCCATTTACAGGGCAATATTAAAACCACAATTAAGAGCATTTAAAGAAGTCGTGTGTGTTCTGGAAATTGCCACACTGGGTATAGATAGGAAATTCTCTGTTCTGAGAAGAATCAAGTTATTGTACTGTTAAGAATTCATTGTCCCTTCCCTTCTCCTCTGCTTCCTTCCTTCCTTCCTTCCTTCCTTCCTTCCTTCCTTCCTTCCTTCCTTCCTTCCTTCCTTCCTTCCTTTCCTTCCTTTCCTTCCTTTCCTTCCTTTCCTTTCCTTCCTTTCCTTCCTTTCCTTTCCTTCCTTTCCTTTCCTTCCTTTCCTTCCTTTCCTTCCTTTCTTTTCCTCTCTCCTCATTCTCTTTGTCCAATGTTTCATTATGTGCTTTTTTGTCTCCAATTTGCACCCATAGCTATTCCCTAGGGGCAGTGCAAGGATTCCACCTCAGCAAATCATTCGTGGAGTTTTAACAGAGATTATGTCATTCTGGGTTATGAATACGATCCGGGCTCTACATTCAATCCCCCTTTCATCCCACTGTGTGTGTTCCTTTACATGTACAGACATTTCAAAGAAAATTATTTGACAAAGGAGAAGAGTCAGAGCCGTAAGAGGCTGTATATCGTATTTCTGTCTGCAGATTCACTACCTGAAGCACCAAGATGCAGATCCCACAGTGCGCTCCTTCAGAGGACAGTCAGGCTCTGTCTCATGAGCTCCGGCTTTACCTGAGCAGGGAGAAACCTCACCAAGTTTTCTCATCCCAGTCTGGCTCCCTGGTGCAGGGAAACTCATAACTAATTACTGCGACTTCAATTCTTAACTTGACCAGCTGTGTCAAGGCAGGGAAGCCATAGGCTCCCAAGTGCTCTAAGATCTATAATTCAACTTCCATATAAAAAAGTCAATATTGAAGAAAAGAATGACATTTAAAAATCATAAAATAAGTAGCTTGGTATTTACCTAAGATACTCCTTTCTTCCCATAGTTTTATATAACATGTACTGCTCTGTTTATATTTCTCTTGCTTTTTTGTGAGTGAAATAATTCTCCTTCAGCTTTAGAAGATGTCTGCACAAAGGGATAAGCATGGCCATCATGGAAACGCGGCAGGGGATGAGTAACTTCTGAATACATTGAATTTTTTATGCTCTGAAAAGAGTTAGGATCTGTATAACGTGTGGTTTTCTCTCTCATTTAAAATGACACTGCAAAAAAAATCGTTCTTCAGCTGGCATAAGGAGGCAACCAGAAGATAATGCTTCTGATTTCACTGTACTGAGTCACTTTGGCCATGTATGGACCGCAACACAGAGAATCACTGTAAATCCTGCAGCAAGAGCAGTCGAAGGAATCGAGGCTCAAGATGCTGTTCCGTGGCCCTTGGAGGATCCAGAACCAGGGCTGCAGCCCTTGCTCATGTGAGAAGTCAGGGCTGAAGGGTTGGCCGAGTTGTGTCTGCTTGCCATGAGGATCCAAAGACCCTGTTTTCTTTGGTGCATTCCGTGTGCCAAGAAAAAAGCAGGATGCTTCTTAATATAATAAGGTTTTGGTCTTAGGATTTGTTAAGCACAGGCATAGCAATTTTTTTTCCTATATATGATTAAAGAGTGGTTAAACAAAAATGTCCAAGTTAATGAATGAGAGGTATAAAAATTCTCTTTTACAAAAAAAAAAGGAGAAAAAAAATGGTGTTCCTGAGTAAACAGGGAAATAAGCGACACCTGTGCAAATGTATCTGAAAATGATGTCAAGGGAAAAGGAGTTATCTGGTGTGCTCCAGTAGTGACCCAGCTGGGACACCGAAGCAAAGGCAAACAAATGTAAGCAAAATCAACCCGAAATTATGGAAGGTTAGTGTGGTTGTCTTCCTCTGTCTATCTTTTTCTGCAGGCCTTTTTGTTTGATGCTTGTTGAGGTTCAAATATTTTTGAGTTTCAAATATTTTTTGTTGGCCAGCTAATTCTGAAAAGTTGTTATGTGTCCTGATCGCTATCTGATCCTCTTTTTCTCCTTTCATTTTTTTTCTTTAGCTGCTGAAACACAACAAAGGATATTGTTTTACAGCAAAACAAAGTGTAACAAAGCATTGTTTTCTACAAGTCTCATTTCAAAGACCACTTGCTTAAAAAGCCCGAACTCAAGCAGAGAGAAAAGAGAGATGGTACTTAGATTATTTTAAAGATTTGATCTTTCACATTTACTCAAACACAAGGCCAGACTATTCAATTAGGCACCAAGCCATTTTCCATGGCTTACAAATTAATTATTGAAAGTTGATTCTGTCACGAGTTCCTCATTTCTCCAACACCTTTTTGCTCATGGTCCAGAAGAAAGTACAGCAGTGCCTGTGACATTAGATTTCTCGGGCCTCCATGAACCTAAAGGCAGTGGCAGAAGCTTTCTTTGTGCAAATCCACTCAAACCGAGCTGAGGAAAAGCACTTGCTTTCACACAGGACCTCTGACCACAAGACAAAAATGACCAGAGCGCAGTGCTCTTCCCTCATGTCTCCAGTTCCAGAGCCACTTTAGACCAGTGAATTATGAATCATGAGAGATAATAGGGAATTATCCAGGAATTGGCAAGCAGAGATTTTTTTTAATAGCTATTCACTTCCTCTCCGACAGATGTTAAGAATTTTCTGCTGCATGGGCCAGCTCCCCCTCGCGATTGGAGCCCTTTCAATGGGCATTGACTAGCCTCACATTGCCCAGCCAGACAAACGGTACAGCATGTTGGCAGCCTTGAAAATATTCGGGTGGTCGGCATTTGCATTTGTACTGCCAGCATATCTGTGATCTGCATTACCATTCTGACCCTGCTTTCCTGTTCATATGCACTGCAAGTGACCTTCGCGGAGATACAAATTCCAGTTTACTTCACTTCAAATGCAAGAGTGAGTCAGCCCCCTGAGGGAATAGCAAGGAATTCATTATAGCAACACAGGAGAAAGATGTGGAGGAAGTAATGTGCTTGCTGTACACAAAAGGGAAAAGAAATAGATGGCGAGAGCACCAAGCAAACCCCAAGAAATCTTGAGATGTAGTCTGACGTAGTGGCGTAGAGCTCTGCTCTTACGGTCTGTAGGTGTATGACCTTATTAGGCTTTAAAAGTAAGCCAAGCCTTGCCGGATCCATGCTGCAGCCTGCCAAGCAAAGTAACGGCTTCCAGAAGTGGAAATCAGTACATGAGTACTAGAGGCACCCCACTGTTGTGAGTGTCATCCTTCAGGGAAACAAAAAGACAAGATTCCTGAGTCACAGATATTAAAGGAGGGACCTATTCTATTACCTTGCCTATCCCCTCCCAGTATGTCTTTAGGCATATCTATCATGTGCTACATCAGCATGATCTTATTATAAAAGTTCCTAAAGAATGATACTTCCATTCGAATACAAGTCCATGCTGAAATCATGTAGCCTTTAATGATCCCATTATCTTTTCCGCACAGATAAGTTATCACCCGCCCTGTCCTTTCTCACTCCAACAGAGTAAATTACATTCTGCACATTCTGAGTATTCAGATTCTTTCCAAAACCACTTTTCCACTTTTATATCCTCCCCTCTACTTCATGTGGTGTAATACCAGACAGTGGTGCTTTGAGATAAAAATATGTCCTGTTCTATCAAAAAATGGAGGTGCTCTTAGAAAAGTGTGTTGCATTTGAGTCCTTTAACAATGACTGGAGCTATATAAGGGACACCTTTTATGACTGTCTGCTTAAAATATAGTTTCAATAGAAAAAAGACAAAGGAAATCTAAAAATTAAAAGGCTACATGTGCATATTGATGCTCTAGGTATCGTGAAGATGAATCCAAATTACCTTCAGCCAGAATCCAGAAGTCGGTATTAGTACACAGAGCCACGTATCCCCTGACATTCATTTGTATTGGTAAAAATGGAAAATGCATGTGGATTTCAAAAAAAGGCATTTCTGTCTCTTATGACTGGACTGAAAGACCTAATTAGCAGCAATTACTCCCACTTCATTTTATGTACAATTTAATGTAAAATAAATTTTAAGATATTCTATGTTCTTAGCATATTTTAGTGTTTTTTTCGCATAATTTTCAACCTATGTATTTTGTGATCCAGAAGGTTTTCAAAAATAAGTGGAGTTAGTTGTTGTGTTGCCCAATTTTAATATTTGCTATATAAAATTACTAATAACTACCAGCTATCACTCTTATTTGTTTTCTTCCCTAAGAATGTGTGCATCAAACTGGCAAATATAACTAGGAAGGCTATTCCAGTAACCTACACAGTGCTAAGTTATGGGTAATATTGTACAGAAAGAGAATATGTGCATTTTTGTTCATTAAAAATTCATAGATATTCACAAAGAGGAAATAAATTCAAAATTCCTGAATTAAATTCAAAATTCAGTGCTCAGATGGATTCTGCGACAGTTACAAACTGCTAAATCTAGATGATAGATGTAAATGCTACACCTTTCTGCTGTTTGTTTCTAAGACAGATGTTCTTTGGTATATCAGTTTCATGAGGGTGTAGGTTTTCTACATATTCTGCAGATTGTAGCAGTGTTTTTCTGTAGAGTTCCTGCTTGAAGTCGTCCAGTGTCTCAAGCAACCTTATCAACATTAGGGGAAATGGAAAAAAAAAAACCCACATAAACCTGTGGCACCTACCAGAATCTTGCTCCTTCACAAAACAGAATCAGATACCACAGAATATGTTTCATAAAATCAAGTAAGGTGGAGATGGACCAGCCCCAGAGTCTGGTGCCCCTTTCTGTCTTGGGCATGTGAGCAGGGACGGGACCAGCCTTTGTCCGTGCTGCTGCCATGCTGCACACTCTGGGAGCTGGGTCCAGAGGAAACAACCAAACCACCAAGGACAAAACCTCTCGGGTGCCTCCTGCTGTTCGAACAGCTCTCGGGTACTCACCCACTTGCAAAGCAGGTGTCCCTGCCCCGTGTCCCTGGCACAGCACCCATGTGGGTGGCCTGTGTCAAGCTGGTAAGATTGCCTCACTCTTGGGATTTGGAGCGCTCTTGAAGACACTCCACAGGGACAGACCTGTACCTCTGCGGGCAGCTTGTAAGTATCCAGAGTTGCAGCCACTGTAAATCAAGACTGATGAGCTCTCAGTGCTTCATGGTGCTCTCAGCCATACCTACACCACACATGGCCAAAAGCAGTAGCAGCTCTAGCTTCCAGGCTTTATCTTCTCCTCACAGGTAAGCAGGGAGTGCTTCCCATGGCACTGTGCCCTAAAGGGAATATTTCCTGGAGAAGTCACCTCTAAAGACAGACTATAGTATTATTAGCTGTGGAGCTCCTGTCCTCCAAACTAAAATGTTCAAACAGAAGACAGAAGGTCCTTTGTATTCAGCCACCAATGGTACGGACACAGATGGTCTAAGAAGCAGCTTAGAACCTTATTTCATTTTGTGTATACTGCAGATCAAATAGTACAGGCTTGCAGCTCTCAGAAGTCACTAGAGATCTGGGTCAGATTCAAATCAGCAACCTAGAGGTGAAAGTCTCTCTATCCCATTACCAAATCCTGAGACATCCAGTCCCCCATGCACATATTAATAGTTGATCATTATGAATTCCATGTTGGGATAATTAATTACTGCATCTGAACTCTGCCTTAGGAATTATTAGATCATTTGGGGCCCATAATTTATTTTATTTAGTACTGTATGAAAATTGCTTCTGCTTTTTTTTTTTTTTTTTTTTTTACTGTACTTTAGGCTTTGAGAAGTACACAGTTTTTTTCTGCAAAACGCAAAGCACAAAACAAATATATCTCTTATTGGGCCTGGAATAGTCCTACAGGATTTGTTAGCAGACTCTGATGATAGACATGAGCAGCTATGCATCCAGCTAATGAGCTGGCCCAGGGGATAAAGAACACACCAAGCCACTAGCAATGGATGTGGGAAGAGAGTCAGGGGGGTGGCAGAGCATGTTGCCAAATGATGAGTCTTAAAGGTGGCTTCCCACATGAAATCAAAGATTTTTGCAAAAGCGTGACTTATTTTTCTGCCATCAAAAATAAATCATGCCATAAGACACATCCACTTCTGAATGTTCTCTCTGACTCCATTATGTTATTAACAAGACAGCCTCACTTATTAAGAGCCATTCAGATGTGATTTAACCTACCCTTTCAAGAGGCTTTGGTAGGAGTTGTGTAATGAGTCCTGAATAATGACACAGTTGAGCACTACAGAAATTTGGTCCTTTGCATAAAGGAGCTATAATTCCAGAGAAGTTGTCAGAAACCTATATTATGTGTAGAAAGTCAAGCAAAAACTTTTCTGGATCTTGCTTGTTATGCTGTCTATGCTGTCCTTTACTGCAGGGATTTTGTCTCATGTCTGAAATTCTTTTGACTCTAAGGCCAGATTCTGCCCTTCCATATACGTGCGGAATTTATTCCTTGGAATGTATATCCTATTTTCAATACTGTAGACTAAATACTCTCTTTTTTTTGTAGCAAACAACATTTTTTGCTATTTTCATTGGTGTCAACAACTGGTAGGTATCTATAGGATGAAAAGTGTCTCAGGAGATGTAAAAATACAATCCAGGTTTGTTAACTATTGTAAGCCACTACAAAAGTACTACAAAAGATTCTGCAGGAGGATATTTATTTGATCAGAAGCTGCTTACTTAGCTCCCCCTTATCTCAAACTATGTCTCTGCTCTTTGAGTTATGGACTATGCATGTTCAGCCTGTTGTGTGGGTTGGCAACCATGAAAGTACCACAAAATGGTGAACTTGCACAACCAGAGCTATTTGGCTCCATTTTGATTTTTGCAATGGTAATTTTGAATCTGGGAGAATCTCTGAGTTGCTGAGAGGAAGGTTTTGGCATGCAGAGCCCCACATCAGAAAACGGGAGGACAATCAAACATAATTGACCTCGCCAAATCAATACCAACCAATGCCAACCCACTAGCAAGAATAAGGTACCACAAAATAAAAGATATCTGTTTCAGTTGTAGCTCATTTGATAATACTTCCTGAAATACCATAGGATCTCTCCTGTGACCAGTCAAATCATAGTCATCCAAAGCTGCCTAACAAGACTATCTAACTTCATCTTGCTGGTGATAAGTGAGGAGACACTAAGTTTCTGTTGCTTGGATCATGCAGGATACTGAGCTGTTTATTGGTGTGCTTTTCTTTAATGTGCAGAAGTTGCTTCTTATTTCAGGGTGATGTGATTTAAACAATTTAAGTATCTAAGCCAGATACTTGGTCATGTTATGGACACTTCTTATAGGTTTCAATCTGTTGAGAGAGATGAGCTGTTATTAATAAACTGCTGCTGCTGCAAATGTATTTCATTATCTAGCCATCCCAGTTACATTCCCATCAATTACTGATTCAATTTTACTTACACATTTGGTTTCTTTTTGCTTCCATATTTCCTATTCCTGGCTCTTTCATGCAATCTTAAGACCTCTTATAACCCTTTGGGAAGAATTCAGGATCACTTTTGCAGGACTTCTCTAAGCTTGTGATGAGCTAACCTCAGGTGCTTCAGAAGTTTAGATTACCTGTAGCCAAACTTTCTCAATATTCCTTAGATCTACAAAACCAAGCCTGATATCCAAAGAGGGTCAATCTTTGTACAGTTCATGCTTCTTTCTTTGAGCAAGTCTCTCAGAAAAAAAATAATTTGGTTTTGAATTTGGTAATTTTTATGTCTGTTTCTTGTGGAATCAGAATGCGCAGAGGAAATCTGAAAAAGTTAAGAAAATTAACCTAATATCCTTAAACCTGACTAAATTAACTGTGTGATTGGCAATTTTGAGAAGGGTTAAGGTTCATTCTTGTTACTTAATAAACACAGTCCCACCCAATAGCTGCTTTTTTCCCTAACCGGTCTCCATAACTTTGCTTTTACTCCATAACTCCTTTACCAGAGCAAAGACCAATCTGTTGTGCTCTTTACAAGAGAGCACAATATTCAGATCAGTCAAGACTGAATGACTTTCTATTTACTTTTCCTAGAGTAACTCATTCCCACTGACCCAACTAGGGTGTCTGTTCCAGCTGTGGAGCCTGGAAGCTAGTGGGTTTTACATGACTTTCACTAGTTGAAATTTTCAGAGTGTGGCTGTTCATGGTTGTTGAGCTGAAAGTCTAGGTTAATCTCCATTTGCCACTAATGGGACGTTACCTAAATTGATTTCTCGGATGGAGTGTCACGCCAGAGGCTGGTGACAGGCCAGAACATTGGTTGGACAATAAGACCCTTTGGGAAGCTAGCAGGAGCTCTACAGAGCTCCAGAGAAGATTGCTGAACAGTACTCTTCAAGTCAACATCATCTGTGAGACGTAAGCACTAAATTATGTTTCTACTTCCCATACTGAGAAGTTTCTGGAATCAGCAGAAATTCCCTGCTCTTCAAAGGATATCCGCACGCATAGCATGCAGCTTTCAGGGATTGGCAACCTCACTTTTGTATTCTTTCATAATGAAACTTTACCCATAACACCACAAGAAGAAGGAAATATAGCACTTAGAGACATTAAAGCTATCAGCAGTTCCCTGTGCTATGGCTTCGTCTGGCCAAAGATAATCATGCATACTTTGCTAAATTAAAACAGTTTGCTGATTTATACATCTACTTGTGAGAAGGTATTTCCAATTACTTTGGCATTTGTATCTTGGACAAGCTGTTCCGTCAAATCAACCTGGCACTTAATAACCTGTGCTGACTGGTATTTTGTATGACCCTGGCACTATTAGCCCAGGCTGGCTAGTGTTTTATTCACCCTGGCACTAATGGTCTGGAAGTTGTTCTTGTATTCCAGATTAATGAGTACCCTAAAAACCACTCAAAAATTGAAAAGGAAGAATGTTTTGAAAGGGGAAAAATGAGGCAAGTTGGAACTGCCAGCTGCCTTTTCACCACTCTGTCCTCATCTGCTTCTTCTTTAACAGTTTGCACAGAAACTTAAAATAGTGGTTTGCCTATAGAACAGCATATGGCTCAGAGCACAGGGTGCTCACTACTGACATTCAACTATGGAAAAGCACCATGGGGACCACAGAAGAGGGAGGAAGGCCTGCAAGCCATTTGCTGAGAGCAGGAAAAGTGATAGAAATAGGAAAAAATTGATTTGTATGTCCATTGTGTGATAGATGAAACCTCTTGGTCAAAATTCAGCTGAAGGTTGTGGGTCTGTAATTATTACTGTCCTCAAGCGGCTCAGCCACCTCAAGCTGACCCTCCATATTCCCTAACTGAGCATGCAAATGCAGCATGAGAGACAAGAGAAATGCAGATCAGGAGAGGACCAGGACTCAACCTGTTCCTCACTCCCTCAGTGCTTGTTGGCACAGCCTTTATGCAAACACCCCTGCTCACTCCTCTCTGAGGAACATGAATTAGCAGAGAGGCAGGCTCAGGTGAGGGCCTTCCTCACCCAGCTGTAATTAACACAAGTGATTCTGAGTATTCTCACCAGCATCCCTGTTGAGAAATAGTGTGCCCTCTCTCAGGACTCTCAGAGTAAATTTTGACTTTGATACCAGGACTTCATAACAGGCCAGGTTTTCACCTTAGAGACATATGTAGATACTGTACCTTTATGATGGACTTTTCTAAATTTATGGCAAATTCCATACTTCTTTTTGTTATGGGTGATGGGTTTTATACAATTTGAACTTGCCTATGTTACTTGTTATTTTTTCAGAAGCAACCACTATCCAGCCCTTGCTATTAGAGAGGTGGAGGGAAATATCACCTGGTCCCTGCAGAAGGGTTGCAGTAGTTTTTATATCAGCATTTTTTAGCTTCACTATGCATTTTCCATTGTACTCGATTATTGGTTCAATATGTATACTGTGCTATTTAAATGTAAGAAGGAAAATCGACTCACAGTTATGGGAGAAGGCAGAGCTGTCACAACATATTCCTGCAAAGCCATGATTTGTTTTGTGTTCAGTCACACATTGTTTGGATTTCAGCTCTTATTTCAGTCCTGGCCTTAGGGTTTTCCAAGCAGCGTTCAAAGTCAGATATGCAGAGTGCTACACTGAGTTCTATATTCTATATTTCTAATGTAGAAGATGGAAGAGAAATTTTATAGACAGAGGGAGGGAGAGAGGGACATAGGATAAGCTGGTCCCTTATCTTATGCAGATAGATAATCAGAAAAGAGCTTGTAGCCATACAAAAGATCTTCATATGTATGTGCAAGAGGAAATGCATTTTCATTTCAGAAA
Source organism: Crypturellus tataupa (assembly GCA_034781795.1). Lineage (NCBI taxonomy): Eukaryota > Metazoa > Chordata > Aves > Tinamiformes > Tinamidae > Crypturellus > Crypturellus tataupa. Next base: position 1,821,823 of record JAWLRI010000996.1, read on the forward strand.
CCTTGACTCTTCTCTCTCTCCACCTCAGTTCTGGTCCTGCAACCAGAATTGCTTAGGAGAACACTTGTGCTCACACAGTTGGCCAGGCAAGAAACTAGGAGGTCGGCAGAGGGCCTGGTTGCTGTGTCCAGCACTACCTGTTTTGGAAACCTGCAGTCCTTGTATGCCCTGACTAGGTGTCTGTATAACAACTCCTATGCTGGAATATGTATTTCTAGTACAAATAAAAAAGACACACAGGTGGTTACTCTGACTGGTGGAACCATCTTAATGCCTAAGTCTTGCTGCTTCATACAGAGGAATAGCTAAGTCTAAACAGACATGGAAAGGCAGAAGAACATTGGCCAATCGTTCAGTTACTGTTAACCTATTACATTTATGAAATTACATTTATATTTGGTCATTCCTTCAGAATCCAAAAAAGACAAAAATTTCACCCTAGCTGCAGCTTAGCTAGGAATCTACCACAATGTGTGTGGTGTTTGTGTTCATAAATAAAAGTATTAGGAAGCATGAAGGAAAGAAAAATATAAAGCCAATTTTTGGATAGAGAGGAGAAAATGTGGAAGTGATATCCCAGCCCTTCAGTACTTCTCTCAAGCTTTCTGGATGGCAGTAGAGCATTATCTTTGGGAAAAGCACAACAAAGTCTTTAGCAAAAGAGGTGTGTTTGTGCCAGCATCAAGCTTTGTGCATTTTTAGCTCTTCCCTTTGTCTGAGCACAAATTCAGTGCCTGCTGCTTTTTAAATGTAGATGGCTACCTAACTTCATGAAAATAAGAGAAAGAATATCAGAGCATCCTCCCTCTCCCCCATCATCATCAAACATACACACACTCAGCAAAAGACATGTTTCAGAAAAGCCAAATTAAAAATAGATAAATGTTAAATATTCTTGTCTGAATCTTTTTAACTGTTGCTATTTAGACTTTCTGCTATCCTGCAAGGACATTGGCTCTAAATGGTTAATTTTCATTACCAATATCAATGAAATAAGATAAGAAGGAAAGAAGATGCTGTAGCAATTAATAAATCTACAGATAATCATTTTCATTGCAGTGGGTTTTCCTGTCTTTAATATTATTCTATTTGGGTGGCATCTTCCAAGGAACAAAAGCTTTTTGGAAAAGGAATGATCTGGGAATGTAATCATAATGTGGTAGCAAGGTGACCTACATATGTCCCTGCCAGGGCATCATTGCAAGGAAACCTGATCTTCTGGAAAAGCAGAGACGAGCTTCCCAGCACTGGAGAGCACCACTGTGACTCTGATATTGCTGCAGTCAATTAAGGCACAAGATTCTTCCCAGAGGACTCTGAATTTGGCACAGGTAGTCTTACCCTTGACCTCAATGGCCTTTGAATCAAGTTTACAGTTTACACAACCTTATTATCATGTTACAAAATTATTTACCTGTCGCAGAATTGTAGATGGATGTAAAACTGGGACCAAGGAGCTTATCCGAAGCACATCCCTCCCAAACTAGATTAAAACATACTCATAAAAATAATAACTTTTATTTTTAGAATGTAAAATTAACTCCCAAATAAAATCTGTCACAGAACAATAAAGGCTCCCATAAATACAAGAAAGATTTTCAGATAGTAGCTGATATCTAGTTCATATTATTTATCAATTAAAGAGGAGCATTCTGCAGAACAGAGCCTAAATAACTGACTTATATCTGGATTTGCTGTAGAAACCTTTCAAGTAGTCATAAGTTTGTTTCCTTTAGTTGTTTGAAAGGATATATCTGCATTCTACCTGATGAAGATGGACTTTATTTGACCCTCCTGCTCTCTCAGAATTAGGCAGGAAAGCTGCCTGTCACAGACTAACTGTGGGGATTCAGCTACTCCCTGCTCCTCTTGGGTGGAATTAGAAGTTACAAACTTTTTGTTCCAAGGAAAACATGGAAATACACCGACATGGAAAAAAACACCACTGGAATCCCTCACAAACCGTGGTGCTAGCCATTATCTGTTGACTGTAATGGTAAAAAGTTAATAGCTGATCTGGAAAACTACCCCAAGGAGCAGAGAGGATGGGGCAGGATGAACAGGATGTTTTTCATGCAAATAGAAGTTCCACAGAGTCATGGTAGAATAAGAGCCCTAGCTTACAGTTTTCTTCTCCAGTGAAGGTTTCATCTCTCTGTTGCTCTTCATTTATATCATTTGTACTGCTGGACAACATGAACCGAGGAAGAGGATCCCAATATATATATATATTCCCTCACAGGAGCATTTGAGCCCAAAGATCAAAGGACAAGCTAATCTGAAGAGGTGAAATACTGTCATTCAGTAATTTCTTGCTTTTCTATAATTCCATTCATCCCAGAGTATGATACAATATATGCTAAGGCAGCCTCCAAAAATACAATCCCTCATCTGAAATATTTAGTTAGGACAGAGGCCCATTTCAGTCATTAGTTTTGCTTTCATTGTAGGTCTCTTCAGCTTTTAACAATTTTCCACAGACTCTTTGAGGCCATCAAACAGACACTTACAACAGGTTTCACAGTGAACACCACTGCAATGCAGCCATCTCTGCAGAGCAGTGATGAAGAGCAACACATGGCATTTTGCATAGCTGAGTAGCAAAAAGTACTCCTCAAGGACGCCAGGGCAACCTCAGATCTCAAACTACTGCAGACCTTAGAGTGCAGAGAGGGTGAAAAAAGGGTCTGAGAACAAAAAATAAAAAAAAAAAGAATAGCAAGGTTGCTACTGGTTTGAGACAAAGCAAAAAAAAAAAAAAAATTCATCCCACAATGAATCTACTACCTTGAAATCTCAAAATGAGTGGTAGACACAGATCTTATTTTACCCGTATATAACGGTTGGAGATGTAAACTGCCTCTGCTATGAACTGAGCATATATTTCCTGTTGATTGAAATATTTCTAGTCTATTCTTTGGATCTTATTATCACTTCTGCTGAAAAACAGTGTTCGCTCTCTTTTCTAATACATTCATCCCAAGGTTCACTTGTCCATCTGTTAAGTACTTAAATATGTTTGTTTTAAGAGATGGTGCCTGTGTAGGTGATGGGAGAATTTCTACTGGTAGTTTTATTGCTGTTGAAGCAGGTAATCATCTTTTCCTTAAAACCCCTGGCATGATTTATCACAGATTGTTTTGTTTATTAATGAGTGCTCATAATAGCAGGGCTTGATGTTCATTTTTTTCAGACATATCAAGGTCTGATTTAATTGCTACGAGCAGCTGAAAACAAGATCATATTAATGGAGTAAAATCATAAGGTGATGAGTTTCTACATATTAATGAACTCACTGTTCTGTGAATCAGCTACTAATGACTCAGGACCTTGATAAAGTTGGTTAGAACAAAAAATAAGTACAAAAGTTCCTTTCTTGTGAGTATTCTTACAATGAAAATCAACATCTCAAATCCATAGGAGTGCATCCGTATGCTAAAACACAACAGTGATTCCAGGCTGACCTTCATTTTCACCAACTAAGACACGTGAAGGCCTTGGGGACTTGTGCATGAATAGCATAGCACGGTAACTGGGAAAAGGAGGGAAGGAATTTGGCTGTTCAAGCATAAGGAAAGGTCCTTGCTGCCCAGAAGGCAGGGGAAAACCTTCTTCTCAGTCTTGAAAAAAATAGGGTATTTGCCACTAGAGAGATCTAAACAACTGGGGGAAGAAGTGGAACGATGTGTTTGGCACAAACAGACCGTTCTGGTTTTGAAGTTATTCTTCTGCACGTCAGAAATTTCATGCAATTTGAAGGGAAAACTCAGACCCTACAATATTGAGAATTGCTTAGTAGCTTCAGACTTGTGCCAACAGATGAGAAACTCATTCTTGTGAGTGGCTGGGGAAGATGTACTACCTCGGTAAGGTCTCCAAAGGTGCAGATCTGGCTGGCCATATACATAGCTCTAGCTCTATAGGGACAGGACATGATCAGCTTTCCACGGGGGAGGAAAAAAAAAAAAAAAAAGAGCTTTGTATAGGAATCAAGAAAAAGGGTCACGAGCTTGTGAACTGAATGGATGCTGCAGAAGTGGGCTTCTCCCCCCGGCAAGCAGAGGAAAGGAAGGCAGCACAGGAAAGCTCTGTGATCCTCTCAATAGAGCCGCGAATCTAAGCTAACAAGTAAAGACAGAATTCAATCAAAATGCTTGCTGGTGCCCTGTATCATTATTGTCCTAAGCTACCTAATACTTTGCCAGAACCCTTTACCCTCATCTCCAGGAGCTTTGTTCATACAGACAGCTTATAAATAAAATTCCTGGATAGACAAATATCCACTCTGTCCTTGGGTGACTTTTAAAATATGCCTTTGTGCAAAGACACTATCATTTTCTAAAGCTTTTTGGACTCATTCCTTCTGCAAACGTAGAATACCTACTATGCTTTGTAGTACCTTTTGCTTGCTTATAAGGAATTCTAGCAGGAACCACCATTACAGAAGGAACTTAGTTCTTTGAACTGCTCTAAATAATATAAGTTTTGCTTTCATCCCAAGAAATGTTAAGGATGCACAAAAACACACAGGGAATTTTGTGCTAGCACCACTGATTATATTACTTTCAAAAGAGAAATAAAATCTTACCCTGAAGCTCAGAATTATTAGAGTGAACAGCCAGAATCTATTATACTATAGAAATATCACACAGAGAGCATTCATGAAAGAATTCGCCAGACAACTTACTACGGTATGAAATTGTTCATTTTGTACACATTGTCTCATTACTTACTTTCCTCCTTATTAATGATGAAGTCATAATATGTGGGTAAATTAAAAGTCTGTCTGCTGTAACACACATACACACACACAAAATCCAAAATCATCTGCTGGGTTTTAGTTACACTGCAGTGTCACGGCAGATTTAAGCTGGTGTAGATGCAGGCTGCAGTGGAAAAGGTCAGCCCCTTCCCTCATCCCAGCATGAGCCCCTGCACAGCCGTGGGGTGAGTCAGATGAAGCCACCAATCTGGCTGAAAACTGGGTTTTGTCCCCATTCTCCATCCTCTGGATTAGGCTGCAGCCAGTCAGTTTCTTCACCCAGCTCCCAATGCCCCTGTCAGCACGGGAGAGACAAGAGGAACATGGAGCCCTTCTGCTAGGATCCCACAGGTATATTAGCATCGAAGTATCATAAAATTAAACAAAAGCTGGAGAAATCAGCTAAAGAGGCTGCTCATACCAGGGCAACCTGGCAAGTGTCATGGAGGCATCTGAGTTTACTTCCACTTCTTTCTTCACAGGAAGCTGATCCTCAGTTTGATGAGGCCAGATCAGATCTTTCTATGGGACATAACAATATTTCAGCACTTTTGAGGTCACAGCCATTTTCAAACACTATGCACTCCGTAAGACCTCTTTAGTCCCACTAAAGCCACCTATTCTGCTAGGTCTTTCACTTTGTTGCCCAATGCTTTTAATTTTACTTTATAAAATGTTACATTAAAAATTTTACAATTGACAAGAAATGTAATTTACCATCACTCTCTCTAGGTGATCCTGCCCCAAGGATTGTGCATTACTCTTCTCTGCCTGAGCTCCTCATCGCGTTTCAAGAGAACATTTTCATTGCTTCCTGGGTGAATCAAAGAACCTAATTCCTGTTTTAAGAGCAACTTGGGAACCAAAATTTCAGATAAAGTCCCTGGAAATTGACTCTCAGTCACTTTGACACTTTTGAATGTATTCCCTCATGGTTTTGTTCTTAATTTGCCTGGAATATAATAGAGGCAAATTAGGCACTAAGGAATTGTGCCTTATAGAGACACTTATATTTCTTCTTATAGAAACTGTTTAAAAACAAAATAGACCTTGAATTTTGTATTCCTGTAAGAAAAATAAATCCTACAGAGCACCTTTAAAGACTCTTCTTAGACTTATCCTAAAAAAAGCCTAATGTTTTCTTGCAAACAGTAGAATTTGAGAGCACTTCCTAGGCAGTCGTGCATGCCTTAAATCCACAGCTGGGCAAGATCCACACAAGCATTGTCCCTCTTTCCCTTATACCAGTAGGGAAAATTTGGCATTCAGGCTGAAAGGGAACCAGTGTTTAACCCAGTCAGCCCCAGTCAAGGCATGTTGCAACGAATATCTCCACAGAAGCATAGATATAGCTTTGAAAACTGTGGGATATAATTTGTTTTACAATTATTAGGCAAAATACATCTTTTTCCTCACTACAGCTGACCATATTTGAACTAAGGAATATACCTTCCTATTTTGGCCACTGTATTTTAAAGAAATGAAAAGTATCTTTACATATTTTTTAGCTTGCTCTGTTTTTTTTTGTTTGTTTGTTTGCTTGTTTGTTTTGCTACTTTTCCCATCTTGATATTTCATTATTCAAAAAATTGGAATTTAAAGAAAAAAATAAAAAATGAGTCCCATAACTTGCCTGCTTTCTTCCTACCTCAGTTTAATGCATGGCAGCTAACAAACTCATCTTCCTTTTTTTTTAAGGTTTCTTTTTTTTTTTTTTTTTAGTTAGCACACCTCATGCATCAACTGCTGCAAAGGTTATTGAAGTGAGTGATTTTTTTTGCCTCAACTGAGCTGAAATAGAAGCAAGCCCATTAACTGTTCTTCTTCAAGACCTCCTCAACACAATCAGAACTTTGCCATGATTTAAAATACCACATTTGTCGTCCTGATCTACTTTTTTATTATTACTTAACCTTTGGATGTGCCCGAGTTCACACAGTCAGGGACCTGCTCTTCAAAGATAAACAAATTGTTGGAGAACTAAGCAGTACAGGAAATTCACGTGCTTAGCTACTGAATTAAAGGGTGGCAGGCCGAAAAAGTCATTAGTTTTAGTGACCACAGTGGGTTTTGTATAGAAGAAAGGTTTCATTCCCTAAATTGGCTCACGTGTTATTGCTAATGAATGTCTAACAAAGATCTTCTCTATAAAATGTGATCATTTTACACAGGAGATTTGTCAGTAGAATTCTTGGAGAGATTGAGGCATTGGAGTCTTTTAAAAGTCCATTTTTTAAGTCTCTACTCCACATATTGCTTTTATGACCTAAAAAGCAAAGGGACTCCACATGCTGTAGGGTTCAATTGAAATTATTGTTGGAATGTAGGAATACAACAGTAGGACTGTATTCATCACAAGAGTTACACTTTTTGTTGCTAGCGCTCAAGAAAAGTCCGCAAGGATCAGAGTTCCAAGCCAGCTCTTTCATTTGTGCTTTCTTTGTACCGCACTTTGTCTCTCTGCTCTGTCTGTAAGAGGGTCACTTCGTGTAGCCAGCTTTCTTGTGAGCTCTCCCTGCAAAAAGTTTCGTGGTAATTTGTTCAAAGCTTTACGGATCTTGTTAAAAATACTAATGCACATACGGTAACGTTACTGGTTGAGAGGCTCCAAAAGCCAGTGGATGCAGGCAGGTGTGTCTGTGGGAAGAGGGAATTTGCAGCACCCGCTTTGGGCATCTCATGTGGGTGTAGTCCTGAATTGCTGTGATCAGAATTGCTCAGCTCCCTCTGTGGTCAACATAGACACAGGTATCTCCAAAGTGCAACTCAGAGCATCTATGTCAGATGCATAAAGTTAGCCAGGACAATGGTCCTTTCAGTGTGGAAAACACAGACCGGTTCCTTGTCTGAGACCGATAAACCTTTCAAAACTCCCCTGGCAGGCCACACTAGTAGAAGCCTTAGCATCATTCAACCAAAACACACACACACACACACACACACATATATATATTTGAGACACGTGCTCACAAGCCATATGAAATGAAGCAACAGTCCATACTACATCTCCTGCTGCATGTTTTTGTGTTGAGGCCAGAGAGATATAAATACCCTGCACTGCACATGCTGTATTACAGCGCTCTAGCAAAGGAGTCTTGGACACTAACAAAGTCTGTGCTACTATTGGCACTAGAGAGAGAAAGAAAAGAAGAAAAAAATAGACACAAAAAATCATACTCAGATGACAAAAAAATGTAGTTAGCAATCTCTAGGGACTAGCATCAATATACCTTCAAAGTTACCCTGAGGAAGACAGCAGTTTGCAATTGCTGTAGGTATTAGACAGGTGGCATTGGGACCCAGGCTTTGTGTTCCATGGAACCCTGAGATTTAGACTTTGAATACATGTATATAATCTTTAATAGCACTCCAAACAACAGCTCGTAAACTCAGAGCACATGAGTCAACAGAGCACATACTCCTGAACTCAGTGTTGAAGAGAAGCGGGGATGGGCTAAGTGACATGAGGGGTAATAGGACAGCTGTCCACATGCAGACCAAGCTCCCGTGGGACCAGCAAGACCCAGTTAAGCGAGTTGACACAAAACGCTCTTCCAGCAGAGCTCTTCTGCATGGAAGCCACTGCTGAGCAGCAGTAGCTTCTTCCTTCCACTTCTGGCTGAAGCTGAGCATCCCAGCATCTCACCTGCTCCAAAACTTCAGGTAGGGCATAGATCACAGGCCCAGATGCCCAGTGACATTCAGAGAATGGAGAACTAGAACAGAAGGTGGTTATGGCCAGCAAGTGCAAAGCCCAGGGCATCAGGTGAAGCATGTGAAACTTTTCAGAGGGGCACGTGTGTACAACAATCACCTGATTTCTTTTCTGTTTTTTCTTAAACAGAAGACTCCTTAAGTGCATTATTGGTAACTATGCTATGCACAAACAAACCACACAGGATGCTTAGTTAGCTTACTGCTATAGCCTTCAAATATACCACAAATAGTAACTAAAATGTACTTAGGACTACACCACACTCTGCAGCGTAGAGTAACACTACCACAAAATGACATACAGTTCCTATCCCCCCAGAAGAACATGCCCTTCTGCATGCTGCCAATAAGGAACAGCTTATAATCTATGCCGATTCCCAAGCTGCACTCAGTTATTCTTTGGGAACATGACACAAGCTAGAAACAGGTAGGACCTTTCTAGCAATTCAACTGTATGGGCAGTAAGAGGCTTGGAAAGGTTCTGTGGCACTAATTCATTGTCATAGATCATACATGCATTTCCTGAAATTTCTTCCTTAATAATAGCACCTTTAATTCTACCATTTTTTGTTTGTTTGCTTGCTTTGGAGGGTTTTTCTTTGGTTGATTGGTTGGTTATTTTTTGCAGATACTACCAATGAGCATGCTTTTGCTAGCATAACACATTTGGTGTAATAGATCTCTGCCTGGAAGGAAGAAATGTCTTCATCAAAAGGATGGTTTGTTCTGCCTTTTAACCTGCTGCTGCCTGTTTTGGGACTGCAAGTTTTGCTGGATACCATTCACAGGTATTAAAGGAAGAGCATGTAAAAGTAGAAGGCAGCTTAGTCTCAGAAACCCCTTCCAGGCTGTATACAACAAGTCTATAGGACAGAAGAGAGAAGGAGCTGTTGCTCATGGACACGTTCTAAACAATTTTCTTTTTTGAAATCATTATCTTGGCTGTGGCCCTCTCTCTTTTAATCTCATCTGCCTGACTTGAAATTCATGGAACAGATTTGCACTGCCTTGGACTCGGTGCAATTGGCTGCTGTAATATGCTTGCACTTTTTTTTTTTTTTTTAATGAAACATTTGATACCATTAATCATATTGCCATATGTAATAAATTGGCTGCCTGTGGTACACTGCCTTGAACTGTCACATGGTTCCAATCACAGCTCTGCCAACTGAACGTGGTTGCTGGAAACTCTGACTCTTCCTTTCAGGCGCTCCTCTTGCAAGGTCCATGGGACCCTGTCCTGTTTGTACTGTACATTAATGACCTGCTGGCTGCATAGCAGCACAAAGGCCAAGAGTTACAAGTCTGCACATGTTTGTAAGTGCTGCTATACACAAGCAATAATCTGTTTGGTATCAGCGTCACATCATTATGGAGTCGGCTTTTGACAGCATTTGCGCGGCTTGAAGGCTAATTCAGTACATCTCTAATTTTCAGCTTAAATATCTGCCAGAATGAAAAGTGGGGAAGTGGAGGGGAAAGTATTAAATTTAGCTGTGTAAAATAACTCAGGGAACAAGAACACTGCTCTTAGATTCAGCTTTTGCGATTGTCAGGGCTCTTGTCAAGTCACAGCTGGAATGCTGCAGATTTATGAGAACAATAGAATTATTTGGGGGAGGAAGGAGGAGAAGGAATAAAATGCTATTTGTAGCACTTCAGCTAACACTTTGACACAGGTTCGCTGGATCACATGAAGTAGGCATGGGCAAACTGGATAAGATAAAAAATCCTGATCTTCTACTAAAGATTGTCTTGGATCTGTTCTTAGAGAACTGACAATAACCTACTGACTTTAAAGGTGGACACAGAAGCACAGCCCTGCTTTTGAATATTTAGTATCTTTTACATTGCAGTCAGACGTGGCAAGGAGAAACGTGGCCACTCTAATGGAATAATTGATGATCATATATATTACATCGAAGCACTAGTTGTGGGAGAGGACCGCAGTGCATTAACTGTGACAGAACTGCAGAGCAGACAGCTCTGCACTCAAGAGGTTCTCAGTCCAAGCTCTAAGGTCACTGAATCAGGTCCCCTCTCTTGAACCTTCTTATTCCTGTCAACTCCTGTGTGAACAAAATACACAAGTACCTATGCAGCTGCGGACAGGGAATAAGAAATCACCACAGTGGCCTCGCCTGTTCTCATGAACCTCTGGCCTCACCAAGAAAAGGAAGGCCTATAAAATTTAAAGGAGAAAAGAAATAATATTTGAAAAGAGAATGCAGTTGTCTTTGATAACCAAGCACCTTCTGGTAAGACCAAGGAAGGGAGTCAATACTCAAGATGCAGTGATTTAAGGTTAACATATACTAGTAACAGGAACATATATCTAGATTCCCTGATGGATTTGCATGACATGGACTAGCCTGCTTTATGTTACTTCAGCTTCTATTCTTATTCATCCTAGCTAGACAAATGGATAGTAACAGGATTATTGTTGCAAGCATATAATGCAGACAAGAAGTATTAAACCACTTACACTCAAGGAAACAAATAGTTTAAAGCTCAGCACCCTGGGCTCATGAGAACTGCTCCACCCCTGGACTTTGTCCTTGTGCTCTTTAACTTTGCTCACACAGAGACATACATGGAACAGAAAGTCAACTAGTTTAAAAAAAATGGCATTCACATTTGTAAGGAAAGAAATATTAGCTACTCTCTGCTCTGCTTTCTTCCAGAGAGTTGAGAAGTTTTTCCAAATTGTATCTTAGCTTTGTGTAATCTATTTTTTCTTAATAAAATATTCAAGCCTCATAGTGTTCTCAAAGCAACTTCCTGAGGGAAAGCCTTTTTTTTTTTTTTTTTTGCTTGAAAGGTCTTGATCTTTCAAACCTTTTTACCTGTGTTTAACTCAACATGTAATAGAAGTCCCAGTTGTAGGATCATTTGTGAAAAAGAGACAAGCATGCATGAAAATGCTCACAGACTGTAGCATTCACAAGGAAAGAAAAGTGTATAGTTGTCAAGTAGAAAATGCACAATACTGAATTATGCTGTCAAAAAGCTGACACCTCTACAACACTTGCTTCCTTACTACCCACTAGTGACATTTAAGGGGGAGGCAGGGAAGAGGGAAGGGAAAGTATTTCACAACGCTTTCTTTGCAAGAAAAAGCTCTTAGAAGAAGACTTCCTGAAGTATTGCTAATCTGACCTTCATGGATGCATTGCTTTCCAAAGTGTATAACACAGTATATAACCAGGGGCACAGTCTGTGAATACACAACTGTATTCCCATTATACTCACTGGATGACCATGTTATTTTTTGCATTATACTCGGTAGTACATTTAAGGAGCAAGCTTGTCAGGAGAAGAGTTTTGTTTGGCTAGCAAGTCCTAGTCGATGAACTGAAGATGCTTACCATACTGCATTGACACAGAATACACTAGACAGGATATTACTAACTTTGATGTGTCTTTGAGACAAAGGATCCCAGTTTGGGAGGAAGTCACAAAACAAGGACACACTGTTGTAAGTGATAACAGAAAGGCTGTTCAATATTGTATTAGGAATCCCTATTTCCCCAAAGAACTCTGAGGGTGAGGTGTAGCAAGTGATCACAGAATCGCAGAATGGTTGAGATGATGACCGATATGCCAACTATTCTCAATTTTTTTTCTCTTGTTAAATGCCTAGGTGCAAGGTTCTAGGTTCTGTAAGATCTTTTGTGACATAAAGAGACTTCTTCCCTCTCTTGCAGTGGCGCTGCTCCTGGGGGAGAAAGGCCATCTGCCTCAACCCATGTAATGGCAGGACTAGAGACAACGGTCACAAACACTTTGTTCCAGCTCCTATTCTCCAACACACAAAAACAGAAGACTTAACGGTTTGGGTTTTTTTTTTTTTTTTTGGGGGGTTTTTTTTGTTTTGTTTTGCTTTGCTTGCAGAATTTTATCCATGTAAAACATAATATGGTGCAATACTTGAAATTATTAAGTAAACAAAAGATTATAATCCAGGTTACCTTGACCAGATAAGCAAAGGAGCATTGCAACTTATGTATTCAGCTACATACCAGGAAAGAAAGAAAAATATAGCACTAGAGGAAAGAGAATCTTACTTTAAAAGCTTCATTTATTAAATTAGATTTCCCACATATTTTATTTTTTTCTAATATTTAAAGCCCGTTCATTGTCAAAAATTCTATCCTTGCAGCATAGCTGAACCACATCACTACAATGCATTTCCAAACAGCCTGAAGGATCAGGTCGCTAAATATCTCCTCCTCAGTTATCACACCTTGAAGTCTTAGTATTAGGCTAGGCTACGTTTCTACATTCCATCTACTGACTAAACAGAGGAGAATTTCCAGTCAGAAATCCAAATCTTAATTTGTGTTCACCTACAGACTACCTCAGTAGAGAAATGTAAAAATTCCATAATGTACTAGGAGCAATCAATGAAAAGCTTTTTTTTTAAACTCACATATAACACATTAATCACAGCTAGAGATTTTTTTTTCCCCTTTCTTTTTATAGGACGCGCCCTAGCTGTCTCACATTATCTTAATAGCTGCTTAGATATGAAGAGTCAAATAAATACAATGGAATAGAATTTGTAGATGTAGATCCAAAAAAATAAATAAGGAGACTCAACCCTCTAGGCCTCCATGGAGCAAATTAAAGCAGTTAGCAAAAGGAAACACTGGCACATATGAGGGGTTTGAATTTTCAAATATCCTTGAAGGTATTAAAAAACTCTGCTATTGAAAAAGAGACAAAAAATATAACCATATTTCTTGGTATACCCCTAAAACTGCAAAAGAAATAGTTATTATGTTAGCTTAGACTGAAAATCACTTTTCCATTTTTAATGCCTTCTGATTATTACAGGTTTTTAAACTCCCAAAGAAGACAGCAAGTCATCTGAAGGTGGTGTTTTAGTTCCAATTTTCTCTATCCGTCTTTCTATCCAAGAACATTACACTGGCTTTACCCTATTTTACCCTACCCAGCTTTACTACAGGCTGGAGTCAATATGGCTATGAACTGTGCACGTGAAGACTGGCATTCACATCCAGCCCATTCAGCTTCAGCACGTCTGTATGGAATTTGTGACCTCAGAAATTTTTTAAGAAGTTCTCTACCTGTCGGTCAAAACTATGAGCAGAGTATTTTCTTAGAGCATTTAGGGGAGCCAGTGAAAACTCCTCTGCAAAACTCCTGGGCGTGTGATCACTGCTGTTGGCTGCCTGGGAGCTGGTCGCCTCAGAGTCCCAGGTAGCGTGATCGTAGCCTTCAGGAAGGGATTCCTCTGCTACCAGGGGGCTTGGGCTCTCTTCCTCATCGGGGAGGCTCCACTGCAACAGATCACTATCGAGGCCATGGTGATCTCTTTCAGCTGAGCAGATCGGGTTAGTACAGTCTCTGACCCAGCACCGGCATGGCTCTTGATCTGCCCAAAGAGCGATAGACTTCGGCAACATTTTCACAGTCTTTCCATTTACCACCAGCACGGGGATCCTGGACAGTCCTGCAGAGCCTTCACCCATGGGGTGCACTGCCGTAGTTGCAATGTGACCCCTAAACCTGTAGACTAAGGAATAAAACCACAACATTGACCAAGGAGAACAACAAATCCATCAAACAACCATGGTCCAGGAAAAAAAAAAAAAACTTTTATCTCCTATAATACTTAATCACCACGTACTTCATAAGTCTCTGTTATCATTCCACCCCCCACCACCGAAAACCTTTGAGGAAGTGAATTAGTTTCCACAAGATTAATGCAGTTTGTCCAAGGTCAGAAAGCCAAATCTGTAAGGAATTAAAGATCGCACTGTCTTGCATCCAGTGACCTCTGCTGTTACAGAGGCAGCCATCCCTAGCTCACTAGTAAGGGCAGGGAAAGATCAGGCCCTGGGAGCCCTGGACCTTGAACTAGATTTGTCATTAAGCCCCTGGGATTTCAGGACTCTACAGCTCCATCAGACTATTATAGTATTCCTGCAATCCATCTAGTTTGCTGATTTAACAGGGTCTGAAAACAGAACACAGAAACTATAAGACTAGACGGATCATAAAAGCCCTGTAAGGAAGGTAAGGCACAAGTCTTCTGTGAGACTCAATACTTCGTTTTGCCCTCTGTACAGGAGTTCAACTCATTTGATTTACTCCTGTACCCTTTTCTGTACCTACACATGGTTAAAAACAACCCTTGGTTTCTATTTCTTTACTCCCTTTCTCTCCTCCAAAATTCACCCTTTTCCCAGCAGCTGTACTTGAACTATTTCCAGACAGTCTTTACATGCTCTTCACCAAAAGTCTAGCAGCATCCTCCAAAACAAGTTGTTGTAATACAACAAAAGCCGCGTGAACTCCAACTGCCCTGGAAAGCAGACGCAGAAGGGTGTTTGTAGTCTCAACTTGGCCAGGATGATTGCTACTTTGCAGTAAAACACGCTCAACATCTATAAGGCACCTATGTACTTTGGAAATGGATTTTCTGTGCATACTATCTGGTTTTTATTCTTAGCAGACTGCTAGTCTTTCCAGAGTCTAATGAGTCAAACATCTTCTTGTTACGTCACTTGTAGCCTTGCTACACAGAAGCCTTTGGGCTCCCCAGAACAAGCTACACTGTCTGGCAGGAAACTAATATATTGCTCTTTCTATGACTTCAAGTCAGCTTGCACAGATACAAAACCAGTATAGCCCCTTTTTTCAGGCAAGCTGCAAACCTGATCTGCATCATGGCAAAATAATCCTATTTTCTGTGACTAAAAAGTAACCCTATTCAGAGATCCAGCACTGATGTTGTCTTGACTCTAGTTTCAAAACTGAGCACATTTCACAGCAAAGAAAGAGCACCAGTATTTAAGAACAGATATCTATCAGTCTGTTTACTTTGTAAATAAAGAATTAGGTGTTTTTTGTTGTTGTTTTAAGGCCCAAGCAACTCACAGCAAGCATTGCATGGACATAAGGCAGCATTTGTGATCCTCCAAGAACACAGGGCAGAGCAGCCATTGGGGAATGCTTGGAGCTTTTGTACTCCTTGAACCTGTATTTGAACTGAGGGACACATTTGCACATGGAGAAGACCCACAAGGAGTTCAGCTTCAGGAGACCAGTACTAGAGCAAAAACCATGAAGTCATGTCACTCTTGCATGGTCCTACCCTCTGTAATCCCAAGCACAGGTGCAGGAAGAAGCTGATTTAGTACCTCTGTGCCCCGTATATCCTTCACAGGCTGTAGGTACCCACCTACAACAGCAGCCAGATTAAACTCACAGCCTCCCCCCATGCTCCAGTCCCCTCCTTGCTGATCACCTTGTGAGGCCCTGACTCGGTCCTTTCCTTCCCACACTGAGGTCAGACGTCTGCACCTTCTCCCACCAGCTCTAGCTGGCTGCTGCGCAGCGCGCTGCTGCTCTCGGCCATCTGGGACAACATCCTCCTCACCAGAGGCGCTGAAACTTCTCCGGTTGCCCTGATGATCAGCCTGAGGAACCATTTTTTTTTGAGGTTCACCTAGGATTAATGAACAGGGAGTCAGTCAGAGAGTTACTGGTCTCAGAGGACAGTAGGAAAGCAGTTCTAAGAACTGCAAAAAGCCACATTTTTCTCCTCATTCCTTACAGGCAACCACAAAACTAAGTCAACATCAAGAGCCATCCTGAAAAAAATAGTAATTTATCTTATTGCCTGCCCCTACCTTTCTGCAAGAGACCCTCTTTTCCTTACTCCTAGGTAGAGACCAAGAGATGGTAACTCTACAGCCATGGTGGGGATACCAAAGCCAGAAGAAGGAAAAGACCCATGGGAGGAGGAGCCAGCACAGCATCTACTCATCTGTAATCAGCAAAGCCTCCAGGCTGCAGCAATGACTTCCTATAGCCTAATGAAATGCGCTGGGGAGAACTCCCTAAAGCTGTGCCTGTTAATATGATAAAGCTTTAGTCCTCCATGAGATAAAGAAAAAGGAAGAACATTTGGTACAGGGACAGAAAGAAAGGGTCAAAATAAATAGTCTTTTTTTTTTAAATGATTGCCTTGCAATATGTAAGCATATTTTATTACAAAGTTTTTCAAGGTTCCTTTTTTTTTTCTCCAGTATCACTGTTCTCTGCAAGTGCTCACTGGAATAGGTGCTTTTTTCGTAATAGCTCTGTTTCCCAATTTTTGTAAAAGTGCAGTCCTTCCAGATCATCTGACCCTTGTAACGCCCCACTTCCAAGTACTTGGTAGATCTGTGCTATCTTAAATGTTGCTTAACCTTTTTCTAGTACTTTGTGGACTCCTCTGAGCCCCTTTATGACTCCTTGGGGACCATGAGACAACTGAAAAAACAGTCCTAAACTGAAGAGGAGGTGAATGATTTTCTGCAATGCCTTCCACGTCTTAGGTGCTGTACAAAGAGAGAAGGCAGCTCTGAAATAAAGAATTAGCCAAGGGAGGACTCATCTGATTTTTAAAACAAGTGTCACTTTGTCTTTGGAAACGCAAAATTGCGAACATCTGTGTACAGCAGTCTCTCTGAACACAGACCCACAGACTGTCTCTCTGTACAAGATACGATCCAAAGCGTATGTGTGTGGCTACATTTTCTAAATGTACTGAAAGCTTGACAAACTTCTTGTGGACACTGGATGTTTTGATATTTATGATTATAATCATCACCTTGAAACAAAGCAGTGCAAATGAAATTGTACTGATATAGCTTGTGTTTTCTCTTTGTCATAATTTAGAAGTAGCTAATTGAATGCAGACTTATTAAATGACTAGCACCAGACCACAGCAAGCTTGCTCAGTTCCTGGGCTCCTCCACTATGTACGTGTTCAGCAATAAAATGCTTCTTTCAATTCCTGATCTGTCAAAGGCAAGGACATCATTTCGGGAGTTACTGCTGGGGGAGGTGGGGCTGGGCAAGGCATGGTGGCCCAGAAGTTGGGGTGAACGAATGCCTGATGATCCAGCTCATATGACCTAATAGACTGTGTCACTGCCTTTGGGAAATACAAGCCTCTTGTCACATGCCCTTGGCTGGAAGGTCAGAAATAGAAAAGCCCAAGCTCAGAAAATGAAGCCCTCCAGCTGAGAAAAATAATCCAACCGTGGATTGGCAAAAAGTCTTTTTTTCCCCACCTGCTTTTTTTTTTTTTTTTTTCAAATTTTTGGACTTGACATGTTGCTGTAGTGCGCTTCACATCTGATTAAATTAGTCACATTGCATTATGCTATATCAAATGTGACATGATGCAATGGAATGTGAACAGTGTATAAAGAAGCACTGACATCAACTAACTGCTACCTGCTTCTGACTCACACAGGCATATTAGCAGCAGGTAAGAGAGATATATGAG
This sequence comes from Crypturellus tataupa, assembly GCA_034781795.1. Classification (NCBI taxonomy): domain Eukaryota; kingdom Metazoa; phylum Chordata; class Aves; order Tinamiformes; family Tinamidae; genus Crypturellus; species Crypturellus tataupa. The sequence continues at coordinate 1,839,612 of JAWLRI010000996.1, forward strand.
GTACAAATCATTCCTCATTGCTAAATCATGCTTTTGCAAATCATTGTTATTGTTACGTAACTTTGAATCAAAATAATAATCTGCTACTGAAGAAACTGTTAAATAAACACTCCTCTTGCAAGCCCTCAGCACCTGCTTGTGATAAGATGTAAAGAAGTGTCTGATCAGGAATCTCTCAAAAGGCATCTCTTTTAAGGATGCTAGATACAGTAACTGAAAGATTGGTGAGATGCTGAGTATATAGATAATTGTGACCTACAGAGAACAGGGTAAAGGCATCATGTTATTGCTTATGTACACACAGTGAGTATTATTCTCGGGCTGCAGGAATCACACCATCAGGAAACTGTAAATCGTGACGCACTGACTAAGCACCTCCTGTTAGTCTTTTATCAGTGCAGCTCTTGGGGGGCTCTGGTAGGAGGAATTAAAGCTCTTACTCCCACATAGGGCACAGAGAAAGTGCTGATACCACATGCTGCCTTTTGGTGGAGTGGAGGGGAGATGGCTAAGTGTCCTTTACTGTGCATGGTGAAGTAGCTGAAACGAAGAGAAAAAGCATGTGCTAATTTAATCTGGACAAGGCCACTCCAGGTGTATAGCCCAGGATGCATGCAACATGGGCTTGATGTTTTGTTTGCTTGAAAGAAAAAAGACCAGCTTTTGGAAGAGGGTCAGTATGAGCATCTATACGCCCAAAAGCTTTTAGCTTATTGCTGTTTTTCTTGGATGGTCCCTGGAAACTGGTAAGAGCATTGAATGTGCAGCAGGTAACTGAGTCTTCCAGTGGAAGGACTACCTAAGCACCTAGTAATTATATGCTATGACATGTATTTTTCATATATGGATAATGACATACACTGTATAAACTTTGGATGAATTTCTGTTAGCTGTTCCTCTGAGGGTGTAAGTTTTTAAGTTATGGTTATAGATCACAAACTCTCTCTCTCTCTGTGTTTTTCTTCTGGTTCCAGAGGTTCCCAGGTCAGGTGTTGTGAAGATCCATGGTGCAACAGAAAGCTCGTCTTTCTCCCCTTTCTCCTTTCTCTTATTTGGTCAATGAAAAGAGATTAATTAAACTGATGCAATGACCCAAGGCTATGAGACACTACATAAAGCTGAAGAAGCAGATGTCTATAACTAGGGGGGTCTTGAGAAATTCATTACTTCAGTGAGTTTGGTCATAATCATAGAATCATAGAATGCCTAAGGTTGGAGGGGACCTCTAGAGGTCATCTAGTCCAACCCCCCTGCACACGCAGGGCCACCTAGAGCACGTGGCACAGGGCTGCATC
>JAWLRI010000996.1:1841006-1896503 GCA_034781795.1 Crypturellus tataupa
GTCACCCTCACTGTCAAAATTTTTTTCCTTAAGTTCCTGTGGAACTTTTGGTGCTTCAGTTTGTGGCCATTTCCTCTGGTTCTGTCAGTGGCCACTACTGAAAAGAGTCATGCCCCATGACCCCAAGGGAGGCCCCATGCTCCTCACTGCCTCCCTTGAGGTACTTATAGACACTGGTTAGATCCCCTCTCACTCTTCTCTTGTCCAGACTGAACAGGCCCAGCTCCCTCGGCCTCTCCTCATAGGGTAGATGTTCCAGGCCCCTGATCATCCTCATAGCCCTGCGCTGGACTCTCTCCAGCAGCTCCTTGTACTGGGGGGCCCACAACTGGACACAGTGCTCCAGATGTAGCCTCACTAGGGCTGAGTAGAGCACATAATAATGCACATGATTACTACCTTGTTTTATGTGGGGAGCCATGTACACTCTCCAGCATTTGCTTCTCTTGTCATGATAGGATAATGGACAAGTTTGACAATATTTCTGAGGCATCTCTTACGATGGAGGTCCTATTGCCCAGGGTTTCTAGACATGCCGTCAGATAAGAGTATGCTTACAACATACCTGTGAAAAGAAGAGTTCTACAAATTAAAGTTGTATTCCCATATCTTAATTCAAGTTACTTTATGTTGTCTAATTCTCAGGTGATGTCATATCTAAAAACATGATAGTCTGAATTATCCAATGCCATCATTCAGGATTTTCTTTTCCCTGAAATTTCCTTTGTTAGTTAAAATGGGTATCTACAATAAGCAATCTGTGTCCTGGCGCATAATTATAAATCCTTTGGACTAATTAAAATCTTAGTTTGGCTCAAGAGTGTACTGGACATCAAAGAAAAAGGTGCCAATCAAGATACCTAGTCACACAGACCTTTTTTTTGGGCAAACTGCCATGGAGCTCCAAGGAGTTCAGCCTACTAAACAATTTTAGATCTGGACATGTTCTTCTTTGAGAGCTTTATATTAAAAGCTGTAGCTCATGTGGAATATGCTCCTCCTTCCCTGTCCTATTCCTTGCAGTTTGAATCTTTTCCAGTATGTGGTCCAGAAAGAGAGGACCAATCTCATTCACAGTCTGCCCTGCCTTCCCTTTTATGTCTTACGATGCTTCCTCTTTCTTCTCATTCAAATTTATACAAATTTAATAGGTGAAATGAATAGAAAGAGGGAATGTTTTCTAATTAGATATATAGGTAACATCCATGTTTACATAACTGACCTTCCCATTTATGTAAATTTGGCTGGGTATAACTGCCAATACAATTTTCTATTGGTAATGACATGTTTAAGACTGTACTGAGCAGTAGCACCTCCTACCTCCTGGTGGACAAATGGAGTAAACAGGATACTGATCTCCACGCCAGTTCTGGACCTGAACTATCCCTGCACAGTACATTTCCAAAGGCTTGAATTATTTCCAGGATAACCAAGGTGCTCCCTTGGCACTCTGGATTCAGCCTCTTGTAGTCCCTGTTCTGGGCTGAAAACTTGAAAATATACATGAAATACTGTTTATACACTTACATCTGAGTATGTCTGATGGGGACAAAAAGGCTGAGGTTAGCACAGACTGAAGAGATCTCATTCCTGAGACAACTCTCCTTGGAGAAGTGAGATGCCATGTAACAATGTCTTTAGTTTTAGAAAATACTGCTATGAGCAACCTGTAAATGGCAGAGCCCAGTTTATGGTTTCTGAAATTATGCCAGCTCCAACCCAAGCCAAAATCCTGCCTCAGAATGCAGAGACAAGAAAGACAGGGAAATTTAACACTACCCTAGCAGTGAAGCTAGGATGTCAACCACCATTCAACCATTTGATTTGTCTAGAGACTCAGTATGTGTATCTCAGCACTGAGGAAGATAGAGGAATCACTATTTATGACTGAAGTCACTGGCATGGAAAAGCTGCACTGTGCCCCTCCCTATTCATTCCTTTGGTTTCGTCTGGTAGGAAAGGCACTCCAGAAGTGCAATGCACGTGTCTGCATGTGCATGAGCACACATGCATTTCCGAAAGTGGTAATTACAGTAGGGCCATCACCAAAACATGAGCTTTCCAGTCACTGTGAGCCGGTGTGAGTGTTTCCAGTCACTAGCAAACCTTGTGCTGGAAAAGCACATGCAGGTGGGCACCCGCGGGAGTAGGAGACTCTGTAGCTGCCTTTGTAGGAAGAGTGTAAGATTTTATAAAAACATATGAAGTAGGACTGCTACTGCTGCTATAAAAATAGTGAAACTAATGTTCAGTCATTCCTGAGCAGAGAGGGTTTCTGCCTGCTGGCAGGGCTGGGCTGCATGGGGAGAAGGGGGAGGATTTGTAATTAAGCCTAGCTAATATGCAGCCACAAATTTAAGAGGCATCCCCGGCTTCCTACAGCCAAGAAAAAAGAGCAAGAGGACAGGTTTTCCAGGAGGCATTTCAAGTCTGTGAAGACTGAGATTGCTCTTGGAGGGGTTGTCTCTACGCCAACTCCACAGCGACTCCACAGGAGCTACTGGTGTGACTCAGATGTTTCAGTGAAGAAGAATCTGAGATTTTGGTCTCAGACAGGCTAACAAGTTACTGTAGGGTAGCAAGAGACTGTCAGGAAATGATCTCAGTAAATTCCTGCTTTAGAAAGGCACCCAGATGTCTCTGTGTATAGTTGTTATGCTCATCTCCCTTGGGAGATGCCTAACCGCCCATCTGGGTGTCCCTTAAGAATAAATAAGGGGAAGGATGTGATGTTTATGGATGTGAAAGCAGAGGCAACACAAACAAAACCCTGTATAGGGCCATGGAGTGGACTAGAGGTGGTTTTAGGACTAATGATTGAAATTGCCTATTTGTACCTCTTCCTTAACTAAGATAGTTTTGAATCCATCAGTCGAAGTGAAAGTAATACAGGCAGAAGCTTTGTAAACTGGGAAGAGAAGAACTACCTTCAGCTCCATAGAGGAATTGTCTGGAGAATGAGACATGGTTAAACGGATGCTTTTCCCTGGTAATTGCCTACGTCTAATCTGGGGAGCACTCAGGAGCACTTCTGAGCTCCCAGATCTGAGTATGTGCCCCAGGAAGATCCACACCAGCGTGAGTAGTAGACTCATAATCCTGCTTCCACAGGAGAGAAATCCAGGCACATGTAAATATGTCTCTAGGAAGGAGCCAAGTACTCACACAAGACAACCATGTTTTGATATAGCCCCTTCCCTAAGAAAAGCCAATAGAAGAAAATCCAAATCAGAGGAGGTGCTCTCAGGTGCTTAATGGAGCCTCTCTAAACTGCCTTTAAAACTTTGCCCTGCAGCCCTTCCTCTGTGGTTTTGCACTTCACTTACCTGGGGACATAGCACACATGCTTACCAAAATGAGGGTGTTTTTCAGGCCTGCACCAAAGCAGAATGTCAGCTAATCAAAGAATCACAGAATCCTTATGGTTGGAAAAGACCTTCGAGATTGAGTCCAACCATAAGACTCTCAACACTATACCTGTTAAACCATATACCTAGCGCCTAATCTACATGTTTCTTGAACACAGTCAGGGATGGTGACTCCACCACTTCCCTGGCCAGTCTTTTCCAATGCTTGACTACTCTTTCCATGTAGAAATTTTTCCTAATTTCTCTGCTCACTATGGCATTTGCATATATGCAGAGTTTCATATCTAGTGAGGTGCACTTTATATGAACTCTGTAGTTCTCATACAACATTTTGAATTAATATCTGTTCACTAGTTTTAATAGCTTTCTCCTATAACATTTACAAGCCTGTATAGACTCTTTCTTTTGACTAATTAACACATATTTAAATTCCTTTGACTAAAGCTTTTTATTGTCTGTTGAGCAATACTTTGATTTATCAGGTTTTAGATCCAAGTATTCGGGGAGGGAGGGGTTATATGTTCATTAAAAAATAATTTTTAATATGCTGTCCTGTCATGATAAGGCTATGCAGCAATCGTTTTGCTATGTCATTTGGCATTTTAAAAGCTGTTTTTTCACTTGTGTTTCAATTTTGACAGTACCATTTCACTTTATGTAGGGAAAGAGCCTACCTAAAGAGCTCTGCCTAAAGAGCTGTTACCTCAAGAGGATGCCATGCTCCCTTCAACAGTCTGGTTCTGCTTAAATGGCATTTATGGAACCATAAAAATTGAGGCTGCCTTTATCTCAGGAGATGGAGCCCAGCCCTGTGATGAAATGATGAAAATGGTCCTTGCATGTGTCCTACAGAAAACAAAATTAAACAAAGAAAAAAACAACAACAACAAAAAACACGACAACAGCAGGATAAAGTCCTGTACCACCTACCACGGGTTGTGTCACCATAATTGCTTAAGAAAGAATATAGTATTTTCAGTATAGGAAAAGCTACTCACAGCCTTTACAGAAACATCAGCTACATCTTCAAAACAGAGCTTCTCCCCTTCCTCAGTTGCACAGAAAAACAAAACTCTCTTTCTCTCAGAAGGAAATCCCAGCAGTGATATCTTCTATTTTATCCTAGAGTATTTGGGTGTTTTTTGAAGACTGTCTGCCTTTGTAATCCTGTGTTCAAATGTGAATTTCTGATTTTTTTTGATTCATCACTTCAGCATCTTTGTGCTGGGTTAATAGCTTAGCCAAAAGAGTAGTTGGTCAAAGCAGCTAGCACAGATCTTTGTAATTGGATGGAATTTCTTCCATGCTTTAAGGAGCAATAAAGATTTTGTTTTAAAAAAATCATTATAGGCATCTGATTTAGCACCCCTTGAAGTGAATGTGGAAGTTCACAATATACTGATATTTTTTCAGGTGGACATGACTGACGCCAGGGGGTTGTATTTTCCAGATTTTTCTTGCAAGCATAACGCTAGGAGATTTCTTTTTAGAACAAGGAAAAATAAAACTGACACTCCAGAGAGTGTGAAGGGGACAATCTGCCTCTTTTAATCCTTTAGTGAGCTTTTGAATTCAAATCACACAACACAGAGGACTCCGAATCTTCACAACTTGTTTTTAGTATCAGTATACACCAGTGAGTATAGCATTATTAGGCAAATTAAAATAAATTCTGCAAGAATCTTTTTTACAATGCACTAAGTGTTACTTACAATACACTAAGTATTAGAGTGCTTCCACACAAAGGCAAAAAGCAACAAAAAGGCCACTAGCTAATGCTTTTTCATTGTTTTATTTCCATAGTGAAATTTACCTGCACACATGGAAAAATAAAAAAAAAAAATCAATACAGCTCCCTAAATATAGTTTCCATAATGACCTTATAATAAGCAAAGCTGGTGGCCTCATGTTATATAGTTCTATGAAAAAATAAAAACATTTTTGTTGCTTATTAACTTGCTGTACCTCATGATTTTGGTTGAGGTTTCAAACACCAGGTGCTTGCCAATGCTGTGTTTTAAAGTCTTGATCAAAACTTCTGAGCCATTTTATAAGCTACCGTAGCAAAACAGTGGGAGTGCTGCTCTCTCAAAATTTAAAGTTCTGGTAGCCTTTTATTTGAGAGGTTTTTAAGTAAGTCCATTTCATATTGAGAAAATGTTTGGATACTTGGTGGAGTGACCTTTCCAGCCAGAGGTGGTCTACCAGGCAAAGCCTCCCAAACCTGATGAAGGACCCAGCTTCAGAAGTGTTGGATTTTAGCAGCATCATGCCTCAAGTTTTAGTGCCCACTAGGCACAGTCCAGCCAAAGATCAAGTAGGATTTTCTCAGAGTTTTCAAATTCCTGGCACTGAGGGGCTGGGCAGGGACTTGATGTCCCATGGAGCCCTACTCCCCATGGTGGAGGCAACAGTGTAGATAGCCCAGCCAAAGAAGGGGGCAGAAGGATCAGATCATTGATATTTTCACTGAGTACCTGAAATTATTGAATACTTCGGATCTTTGTTTCTGTTTGCCTTTGTTCCACATTTGTAAAATACAGGTAACAGTATTTCCTTATTCTGTTTTCGTGTTGTGAAAATCATTTCCTTGTTGTGTGAGGCCATCCAATATTGTAGCGATGAGTACCATAAAACAGCCCACAAGGACATGAGGAATTTTGTCTTCTGAGCAAGTTTTGAGTATTGCGAAGAACATAAAACATGAGGCCCACACTGAATAGCTAAAAGAAAACATTGTATAATCGTTCTTTTTTTTTTTTTTCAAGCACAAAGATCCCATGGAAGAAAGAATGTGATCTGCTAATAAAAAAATCTTATTTAAATAAGATATGGTGGCAAGGACATAGAATCTGAATTTTAACATTTGAAGTTTCATGAGTGCTTTCTTTTTCATCCTCTTTTGTATCTTCTACCATCCTTTTAATTTTGTGTGTGTGATACAATCTGAAGTGTGAAGGATCTCTTTGGAAATCAAGCACTGACGTTCATCTATACTGTAGAATTAACTTCATTCAGTGTCTGCTGAAAATGAACCGTGATGAACATACTTCTTTTAAAGCACATCAACGTAAAACCACATTTAACATACAAGATATCTTCAATTAAAAAAAAAAAAAAAAAAAAAAAAGAATGAATCAAGGAAGAAATGAACAAAGGAAACAGTTTGCCCAAGGAAGTACTAATTTAGTCTAGGAGAGAGCTGAGAAGAGCTATTGAACAATTTCATTATCACATCCTTTTCAAAGAAGGAAGACTCTTGCTTTTCTATTTCATGATAATTGGATGAAGAAATGTGGGTGGGAGCACAATTCATTGCAGAATTTGATGAATTATTTACTAATTAAGGAGAGAAACAGGATAGTGTGAGCTATATTACTTTGATATGAATGTTCCTTTTATTATATTATTTATACACATGCAATTGTTGCTTTTATTAACTAAGAGGTTAATCACTTGAATGGGATGCTTTGCATTCTTTACAATTACATACACTAGCAAATTGGGTAATTTTATGTGAAAAAAATAACCTAGCAATTTTTCTAGTACTTATCTGTATGGTGCAGTTTAATAACATTTTTGCACCGTGTAAAATGAATAAACCAGCTGGTCTCATGTTTTGGCAGCAGCCCTGTACATTGCAAGGCACAGAGGCATGTGGGGGCTCAGGAGCCCTCTTCAGGGCTCAGGCACATGGGGTACTGCACCACCTCCCTGAGGTGGCCGGTCTTCCTGACGAGGTGGCTGACGGCCAGTCGTGGTGCCTCTTTTTTTTTCTTTTGTTGCTGCTAGGAGGGCTGTTTTGTTGTAAGGGTATCATTTCTGCAGCAAACTAATCACTGTCTAGACTGGATGAAATCAAAACCACCCTGCTGACTGCATTAAACCCTAGCAGTGTGGCAGACTAAGAGGATCCCTCTTGGATCCATCCCTTCTGGGGCTAAAGGATGTTTCTGACCCCCATCTGCTGATGCAAAGCTTGGGTATCCCCATACACTATTAAGTTGCCCACAGGCTTTTACCTCCTACCGTCAGCCACGCTGAGCTGGCTAAGCCTTTTGGTGATAGATCCACTGCAAGCCTGATTCCAAAAAGCACATTCAGTTGTTCTGACTTCTGTGGGATGCGAGGACTTTATGGAATCAGTGCTGTTTGGATAAGATCAATATAATGGAGTCATGTGCCTACAAGAAAATGATTTTTCCTTTGGACATTTCTTCATATCTAGATCACCTCCCTAGAATTACAGAGAAGACCACATCATAGCAGTCCATGCCATTTATATTCTTTTAACATACATCCAGATTGTTAAGAAATGCCCAAACATATGGTTTCCAGACAGAAACACCTACCTCTATTAAAATTATATAAAATGTGAAGGCATCTCTGTTTAGATTCCTCATTCACGTGCCCTACCGTTTCTTTCCTGATGTATGTAAACCCATTGATATATAAACTTCATTTGCTAGTTATTAAAAAAAGAAGTATAAGTAGGTGGTTTGAGTTGATGATGTAATAAGCCATTTAATGATTTTTCACTGATTTAATGGAAAAAAAAACTTATTGTTCACCAGAAATGGGGGATGGGAGGTTAATATACTTTTTGGTTTAGATATGAATCACTTTGGCAACATTAATAGGATTTTTCTTTTTCAATTGTAACCACATGGGGATTTATTAAATTTTTAAATGAAAAAAAAAAAAATGCAGATGGGGCAGTTGGGCCACCTCGCGCGCTGTTCACATCTCCATAACACACAGCAGAGTGCTGTGTGGCCAAATCGAGCACTGGTGACTGCAGCCCAGGGAAGTTCTGGGAAATGCCTGAGCCCGGCGGTGAAGGAGGCAGCTCTGCACTACACAGAGTAGGTGTTTTCTCCCTTTGACAAACTCATCTCTTCTCACTACAGCGAAGTAGAGCTCATTACTCCGTCCAGCACAGCTGTTCTACGTTAGCATCCTTCCCTTGAAATGCGTTCCCGAGACACAGCCGAATATGACCCGGGAGCCCACAGTAGCTGAGTCCAGGAGAAAAGCATGTTTTTACCTTGCCCGACTCTGAGCTGATTGAACTTCCCTGCAGCTGGGCAGGTGCATACTGGAGAAGGGGCAGCCCGAACAAAAATATCCAACTTGCAGAGAAAATCAGAATTAAGGGATGAAGAAGCTGTAGGTGGGAAACATACTCTGTGCTTTCCAGCCTCCAGAGGAAGGAAAAGTCCTCTACAGCACAGAGTTGACCAAAGCTCTTAATTGTTATTAGATTTTACTGAAAATATCAGTTTCAGAGGATAGCTCTGCACTTTGAAAGAGCTGTCCCAAACTGGAGAAGAGAAGACATACAGATACATTTTAATCCATTTAAAAAGTCTCAAGAGTGGTAGACCACTCACTTCTGTTCTGTGACATTAAAACATGCTAAGGAAAATCATAAGCATAGTTGATTATATTAGGTATTCTTCCACGGAGCTATGATATGAAATGAACAGAATTTATTCAAGTGAATTTTCTATTACCTTCCTGAAATGCTTCATTTCAGAAAGATCACATTAAAAGCTCCATCAAAAGCAATATATTTATTCACTAACAAATACGTCACGTTTTCTAAGAGAAAACCCATCAGCCTCGATTTCTCTACTGTACTGGTAAACCGAGGCCCCGGTCTGGGCTGGGCAGGCAGCCCTCAGCACTGAGGGGCACAAGAGGCTGTGGGGCCTGTGGGTCTGCCCGGGAATGAGCACCACGAAGCACCGAAGTCGCGGAGGCCTCGTCCCCTCAGGCGCCTCTGCTGATTCCTTGCACAAAGCCGCTGCCCGGTATGGGGGCGGCAGCCGGCTGACCTCTCCTTGCCAGCGCCTCAGCGTGACCGCAGCACAGAGGCAGAAATCGGGGGCAAGATATGTTCATCAGGCCTCCCTCCCCCAGATTTGCACAGAGTCCCCTAAGAGAGCAGTCAGGCCACGTAACACTGGTGTTAGAGGTCTTAATCAGTTCAAAGCATAAAACAGTAGGTATAAGAGGTAAATTTCTAAGGAAGGCACGCACTTAGCAATGCTGTTAACTCCTATCTAAGACAGAAAAGAGGGGACCCGGACACGTTGAGTGTTGGAGGAACACACTGAACCAGCTCTACCCCTAAGTGTGGCTCCTCTTAGAAAGGTTAACTCAGTGGAATGAGACTCTCTAACGTGAGGAAAATCAAGAAAGCAGAGATTGCAGAAGGATGGGCCCAAGGAATGATCTCACATTCTTTCCCTTTTTCCAGCTTTGATACTCTCACATCTGCCTAGGTACTGGGTGAATGTCCCACTGGTCAGACAAACCCGTTGTGACACTTGGTATGGCTGGGCTGGTTATATCTGTACTTTTCAAAATGAAAATTTAATAACGCTACATATGGTTATAATTAAAGAAAAAATCCATTTACATTTTAAAATGCACACATTTTATTGAAAACAGCTTACATAAACACATCTGGAACACAGCTTTAGATAAAAAGCATATGTAAGGTCTAATTCTGTTATTGCTTATGCTGGAGTAAGTCAAAAATGACTCCATCAAAGCAAGTTCACAGGTGTAAGGCCAATGAGAGATCAGAATCTGACCTCGGGCCTTTAATTTCAACAAACAGAATATTGCCAAGTTTTACTTCAGTCTCGCAACTTGGAATAGAGAAGAATCCAAAATTTATATCCCATATCTAGAATTATTATATTACAAATAACTGAAGTTTATTGAAAAAAATGTTTCCAGTGGTTATACCTAGGTTCCACTCTCCACAAAAGCAGATGGAAAAGCAGGCACTGACCTCTCAGTTTTAGCAGGTTTTATTGAGAAATCTGTACTCTCGACTATGTCTAAATTTCTTCCATGCACTGTTAGAAGTAGTCCATCTTTCATGTTATCTTTCAGAGTTAAAAAGAAATGTAACTGCAAATTATCGTATCACATTTCATCGGCTGGATGCTCTGAGTACTTTTACGGTCTCTATTTTGTTGTAGATTTTTACACAGGCTTCCCTTTTATTTCAGCCATTTGATCCATGCACAAATAAATGAGATAGATAACATACAAGAGTTTCTCTGTAGGTTAGGAACCGTTACAGAGTGCCGGAGTACTTCCCACATTTACTGATGTAAGCAATATAATCTTTCCGCTCCTCTCAGAACAGATCCTCAGCAGTGATAACGCAGACCAGACAGATGGGTTTGCTAATCCTGTTTTGGAAAAGCAGGTGTCTTGGGGTTAAACCTATTCCCTTTTGAGCAGGAACCCCAAAACGTCAACCGAAATATTGTGACAGGAAGTTATATGTGTGCTATACTGTGTTATGGGACACAAAGTGCATTCGGGACAAGTATGGTCCTTCTTATTTTTGCCATGTATATGTTCTGCATCCAGCAGGGCAGTAAATTAAAAACACTTCACTGAAGATAATTTATTCTCCTTTTACAAACTGTTTTTAGCTTCCAGACATGGGAGGAATGGGAGGAATGGCCCTCTTCTTGCAGCCAACATTATCTCTTTCCAGTGGGATTTGTCTCTCTACTGACCAGGGAAGACTCTCATCTGTAAGCTGCCAGATTTGCAATTTCCTCAGCAAGTAAATATGAATGCCTTGGAATTGAAAGTGGGCTACGTGTTTCTGTGTATGTGTATTTATGTTATTATATTGTCTGAGACAGACTCGTTCTGTGTCGTGTTGTGAACAACAGGATGAACATGTGTACTCACACACTTCCTTTAATCTGCTGCTATATGTTATAATTTCTGGGGAAGAATGTGGCAAACAGCTAGCTGTCCATTGCAATATTGTAAACAGTGAATAAAAATACTATACCGTGCATTACAACGGTGAATTTTAGATTGAGAGAAATTAGTTACTCTGACTGGAATTTGATCCTGAGACTGAAGTACCACCTCTGCCTTTTGAAGCACACCATGGGATCCTTAATGACCACAGGTGGTCAAGACCTCAGCTTTATGTCTCATCTTAGAAAGACAGAGCAGCCTTTATAGATCTAGGTACAACTAACTGCTAACAAAAGCTGAAACTTTTACATTTAATGAAGCTGAGGATCTAAGAGCAAATAGCAACTATTGAACTTGTTATGGACAAACCCAGAGTCTGATTAAGTCCATGGAGCATTCACTCAAAAAAAAAGCAGCCCACTGTGGTTGACATGTCAACTCTCCTTCACTGTTACAGAAATCACTAGATTCTATGCAGTCTATGGATGCAAAAAAAGATACCTGCTCTGTGCACCAAAGCCCAAGCTTGTATATTTATGCAGAAACAATTCCCCTTTGCCTGCTATGTATGTTGGGAATAAAATCCCATGGTTTGAGAGGTCTAGAATTGGAGTCTTACCTGGGAGCAGCATAGCTTTAGACAAGAATTTGGACTCTAAAATCCAATCACCCTGATATTGTCATTAACACACTATGGAAAGCTCTGGGAGCCTTCCAGGATGGCTGTCGAGCTCCAGAGTTGTAGGACGTTTTTGAAACCCAACTCTGCCAAAAGAGCTAAGCACCTCTGCCTTGCGACTTGTGGAACAGCTTTTATGGTATGACAATAAATGTGGGTTAATTTAAACAGTTTTTGAGTGCAGGGCAGTATGGCAAGTCTGGCAATGCCCACAGAGAAGTGGAAGAACTGAGGCTGCATTCTTTTAGCTGCCTTCCTGAGAGAACTGATAGCAGGGTATTTCTTCAGGTTGGGATGCTAATTGGGACTTTTCATCTAAACTGGGTGTGGATGTGTTGAAATCAGACCCTCTTTGCTAGTGCGGTTTCTGGACTCTCACTCTGCAAGTGATGTTTTTGTGTTTCACAGTCATTTTCTGCAGCTCCATTGCCAAACTTCACAATTAGCTGGAATGTAGCGCGTCCCGTGTTTGACGGAGCAGAGACCTGTCTGCATGCTGAAGGTCATACAAGAAGTTCTGTCAAGGAGCACAGTCTGAAGCGACAGCCTCATGACATCTCCCTTGCAGCCCAGAGAGCTCATTCTAGATGTTTTCTAACCACGATTTGGCTGCCCTCTGTGTTTATTTTGGATCTGGGAAATATACCCAAAAGGAGAGCAGTGTTTTTACTGCCCAGTGGGAGGCTGAGCCTGCAAATCGGATCTGATCTGACTCACCACTGTAGGAGAGAAAACAAGAACATCCTGAGGCTTGATCCAAGTGTGCAGTCCTTACCTAAGCCCCCTGCCCTGGGGACCTCCAAAAGCTGTGTTTTGGCAATACTTGAGTTTCTGAAGAGTTATCCAGAGACTGCTTCCTATGTGATCAGCGTTTCAGGGAGGAGTTTTCCTATAGCAATCAGGACAGATAAGGATTACTTAGGTTTTGCATAATTGCATGTAGTTTAAAGCAGTATTCTCTGTTAGAATAGTGTTTTCCTTCTGTTTTATTGTGCATAATGTATATTCTGTTTTATTAACCTTTCCTTTTCCTCATAAGTGAAAGGGTACTTTGGAAGTTTTGTTTGGTATGTTGATTGATCTTATAGGTCATTTAAAAGATAAAATGCTAGAAAGTATTCACACTTACACAAGTTACACTTGTTTAAGGCCAAAATAATTTCAGGGAAAGACATCAATACTAACTCATTGCAAAAGGCAGTTAAACGTGGGGCCTAATTTTTAAAATCTCAGTTTTTGTGTACTTCTGCCCTATCATGACAATAATTTCTCTGTCTTTATTAAAGCAGTCCGAGGTCTATATATGAAATTCACTGTAAAAGGTTAGAATATTGTTGCTCTTGACCACATGTGATGTTGACTTGGAGAGTCCAACCTATTCACTTTTTATCGTTCAGAAAGATGATACTAACAGGGAACTAAAATTAACTAAAGTTAACTAAGGGCATGTGAAAGCTATGAAGGGGTCTTCAAGGTAGATGCTGTTCTTTCCCCTCTGGTAGAGTCCAAGTTGAATGAAGGAAGCATTAAAGATTAGCAGGAGGTCGTATTTTCATACTGAAGACATTAAAAAAAATAGACTCATCTGAAAACAAAACTTCTAGTCAACAGGATGAGTAAAATAACAGGTTCCTTAAAAATAAATAAAAGTTCCATAATAGAAGAAGTATGAAACCCCTACTCTTAGACTATTTAGTCTTGTAGTCTTCTGATTATGAACACTTAGAAGTGGCAGCAACAAGCCTACCACATAAAATTAATAAAGGTAAGTTGGTTCCAAGATGCTGTATGACAGACGTGGGTAATACTGTGAAATATTGCACAGGGCCTATTTTATCTTTCTAAAAGCCATGTTGTATAGTACTGAACTACTTCTACTAGTCCCTCTGATGGATACAAAGTGCAGAGTGGTATCCATATGGCCCTATGGAAGTATAACATCACATTCTTCCCGCTTATACAAGTTTAATGGCACTGAATTAGCATGGGCTGCCCTTTGGTGCTAATTCTTTCTGCACTCAGGGAGTTAAAGGAGCTTCATACTATCCAGATGTTCAGTGGCTCCTGCAAATGAAAGATTAGCAATTTTTGCAACTGCTGCTCTTTCTTCTGCTTCCTTTTTAAAGCTGATATTTTCCTTAAGAAGTTGCTTAGTATCTGAGTCAGAAAAATCTCTTCCCTGAGGTAAATCAATCAATAGGCTGTACAAGAAAAGGAACAAAATGTAGAGGAGGTAGGCCTGAGTTGTATTAATTTGTTTACAGGAATTGCCTTCCAGGGACCAATATATTCATCCAGGGGTTTCATTTTCCTCTGTGAAATAGGAATCAAACACAGCATTAATTCAGGTTATAGAAATAATAATAAGAGGAAGAAGAAACCCAAATTCTTTCAAAAAACATCCCTTTTAGTGCTAGTGAATAGATGTCCCTTTTCATTTTTCAAATTAGACTATAGGCAAGTAATACATATATACAAGAAATACAGGTATTTTAACTCCCACATGCCACCATCACATCTGCCAAAACAGAAATAAGAAAAGTAGCCAAAATGAATTCCAATAAATGAATGCCAGTTTAATATCTACTAAGCCTGTCTTTAGCATACATAGGTTTACTCAGGCTCCTGCTGTTACAAGAGCTGTTCAAGCATAGAATAAGTAGAGTTCCAATGAGACAAAGCCTTCTGCCTCAGCTGGCATTTAACAACCTGTTCTCTTGCTATAGCTCAGTCAGAATTTTTCTAACCTTAACAGAATTGCTAGATTTCACATCTTGCTGTAATACGTACTTTTCCAATGCTCTGGTTATTGCAGAAGATGGAAGCAATGAATCGTCTTAAGCAGAAAGCAATGTCAGATGTGTGTTATTGGTGTTGTGACTAGGCTTCATGATATCTACCTAACAGCCTGAACACAAAGACAGGCACCAAACTGCTCTTGCTGCTCCTCTTTGGCCTTTTGCAGCGTGCAGCCTTGTGCATGGCCAGAAATTTGCTGTGCTTCAGAACTAGCTCCTTCTCACTGCATTGGCTTCCAGGGAAAAGCCGAGGAGATAATAGTAGCACTTCACATTAGTAGGGCTGGTTTTAGAATATGCTGCTAATCCAATATCTTAAGATGGTACAGGCTTACAATTGTAAACAATTCATTTTTATTGCTTATTAAATTTGGTGGATGCTGATGTTTGTTTGGGTTTTATTCTAATATTTTTTCTTATAGTCTCTTATATTCTATTCTTCTGTTTAATTCAGTTTTCAGAGGGAAATTAAAGGCCTTCCTATACAAATTATTTATTTCAAATCAAGAGCCTGAAGGTGCGTCGTGCATGAATGGTTCTGCAATCAAACGAACAGAACAGCACTTCCCTGCTGACCCTGGGGGTAGGAGGCCTGGGAGCTTCTGCTGGTGCCTCCTGCGCAGTCCTCGAGGCTGCCAGCAGACGACTGCCAAGAGCACTGCAGACCTCAGCAGTTGTCCTCCAAGAAAAGCAAGGTCTCTTGGTCCTTTACAGAGAGACAACAGCTCAAGGAGATTTGAACAGAGTGAAAGGGAAGAGACATTTTGAGGAAAAGGGTTTTCATCACGGAGAACATAATTATGGGCTTCCAAAAATGTAACTATGACCTATCAGAGCTACATCTTCATAGCCCAAGGCACAGAGCTGCTTCATAAATGGTCCAAGCCTCGTATGGATCAGCTGCCGGGTGACACATGGCGCATATGGACTATCAGGTCACACGTGCATTTCCTTTTCAGTGTTGCTCTGGGAGGCAAAGCTATTTACATGAAGACTGTTGTTCACTGGGAACACTGCTAATTGCTTAGGTCATTAGTGAACAGGAGACACAGAACAGAGCAAATATGTGAAAATCTGTAGAAAGTCTCCAAACTCTGCCAGACTTCATGAAATATGAGAATGTATCCATTGCTTATATACTTACAGTGGTACTAACCACTTTGGTATTTTTTAATAATTTGGTATTTTTTAATTTCCAGGGTCTGGAAATTTGGGGATAGAAGGAGAAAGTGGGGAGAGAGGGATAGGGATAGAGAGAGAAATGAGAAAAAAATCAAAACTCACAAACAAGGATCTTATCAGTTTCACCAATATGAGGATATCATGGGACAGAGTAGCTGATTCTTTAGAACTTTTGTTTAATTCTCTTCCCCTCCTAAACTTTTCTTTGACATTTTAATGGTCAGTTATGTTTATATATTTTATACAGATCCATAGAGTTCTACTTTGATGTGATCTGTCTAGCATTAATCTTTTTAAAAACGAGATTTGTAATCAGATATGGTCCGATTAGAAAGTATATTTTTCCCTTATAAGCAAATGCTTATAAAAAAAATCTGGGAGGTATAGCATCCATTATCAAATGAAAGGAAAATCTCTGTAAGTGGAGGGTTAAATATTAACATGTGGCTTTCTTTCTCCTAGTTGCTTCTGTAGATCATGGGCTATGAAAAGATGGGAGAAACTCCAGGTTCTGGTTGGGAGACTCCTTTCTCTTGTCATTCCGGCAGAAGCTGCAGCTTGTGGATACAGCAGAAAAGAGTGTCAGCAAAAGGGACGAGGAGCAATAGAGAAAGTTAATGATCAGACCAAAAAAATCCCACTCTTGACAACTAATAGCTTTACCTCTAAGTTAGTAAGGCCTACAAACCCAATCAGAGCATAACAAGTGGGAGAGTATGATACCTGGCATCACAACCTAATTTGGGAATTAAACACTCCAGTGACAAGAGGCAGGTATTTGGAGGGCATCGAATCGGCAGCAGAGGACAAACTCACCACGGAGAGTTTGCTGATCTATCAGAGAAAAGCTGCTGCTGCCCAAGGAGTTAGCTCACATCCAAACCCCGTGGGTCATTTCCAGTAAGGTGATAAAATAAAGACAATCTTTTATTTTTGGTGCAATTCTTTTTTTTTTTTTTTTTTTTTTTTTTTTTTTTGTATTTTACTAAAAAGGGTGAAGCTTTGCTTCTCAGAGCACAGGCGAAAAAAAACAGAAAACAGGAGCTGGTTTCACTGCTTGCAGCTCCTGCTCTTTCAGTCAGCATGTAACCCCCAAGCTCACTCTCCCTGGTAGCTGTCTTGTTTCAGGGCCGCATTGGTGGTGCTCCTGCATATGTCTTGTTTTAGCTGCCAGACTCTTCACTCAGCTCTGGTCTTTCTGACATTTCTCAGAGATGCTGAATTACAGCCCTTTGCATTAGCCAAGGCCAACTGCCTTAGCCGAGGGTTTGCTGTGCCAGTCTCCAGGGGGGCTGCTTGGGTTGTAGCTGTTGTGGCTTTGTGCCAACTTTTGCCCTGAATTTGTTTTGAGGAGCGGTCCTTTTCTATCAGATACTTGGAATCAAAAAAGGACCTTTTTGGCTTTTTATGGATATATGAAAATAACGTAGAAGAATGCTTCCATCAGTTTGAAAGCTGGGTAGTTCATCCTACAAGAGTATTATAAAAGTTCTCTAAAGCATTTGTTTCTGCAGACTGTCAAACACAATAGCTCTCTTGTCCCAGTAGAGACAAGGTAGTGACTTTATGTCCACCACTAGATTTTAGTCTCTGGATACAAATCAGAGACAAAATATTTTTCCTGTGTGACCAGGCATACCATGAGCTCTATTGCATATAACAAGCCTGTGCAATTCCAGAAAAATCTTGGGACGATCAATGGTCTCTAGAGAAGATCACAACCTCATCTCTTCCCTACTCCTACCTTCTTCTATACAACAGGAAATCATTTTCCCTTCCTGATACTCAATTCCTGCTCTTATTCCCCTCCAGGTCACAACCCGTGTCCTTTGAGTCAAGCTGACCCTCTTTGATGCTGCAGACCACACTGGCGGACACCTCAGGGCAGGAACAGTATCTCTGCTGCATTATGGGTGCTATCACAATTTGGACAATAAAAATGAGAGTACCAGTAATACACATCACCTTGGCTGTCCATCTTCTTCTCTCCTTGAACTCCAGTGGCTCCTTGTCCTTTGGGATGAAGTAGCACAGAAAGACAGTTTCCCAGGCACCAAAATTCCTCTGCTGGGCTCAAGCCAGCTGCTCTCTTTGCCTGTTTTCTCTGTTCTTTGACAATTTATTGGCTGCCCTACACCTCCATTTCTTCTCTTATATTTTCACCTTTCTGGGCAAGCTTTATGCATGTCTTACCCAGCAGTATATTTCCTCCAGACTTGAGCAAGAACATGGCAACTGCAAGGAGAAAAAAGAGCCATACCTCTCTGAACCCACCACTGTGCCACAGCTCCTGTTAACATCAAAACGCAGCGTGCCTGGGAAATGAAACCGCTCTTCCATGTCAGCACTACCTCCTGCCTGTACCTCTATACGTGGCTTGATCGGATCATCTCAACGGGCTCTGGAGGATGATCTCAGACATCCCTGCCTCCCGCCTCACCGGTGGCATCTCCTTGCACCAGATTCAGAGACCAGCTTCCCCATTCCCCCTCCCAGTTGCTCTGCCCAGCGGCTCCCATGGGCATTCGTACCCGTGCTAGGCTTCAGAAAGCATATTTAAAATCACTTTACATTTAAATTAGCTAAGGGCCGTATTGTTTGAATCTTGACTAGAGAACAAGTACACCGTAACTCTTTCGTCTCCTTGAAATTCAACACGCAAAGAAGGGTGGAAGATTTTTCCCTCTCAAGCTCTGCCCTCATCCTTCCTCTCAGCGGGTCCCCATTTCCGACATTGGCAGGAACAAACAGCGTGTCCGTCCGTGCTTGGGACTGATCAGAGCCGGCCACAGGATGTCACTATTACTCCACAAACATGTGCTGAGTGAGGTGTTTGTTTATGGAAGGGCAGGCTCTGACTTCTAATTCCCCACAGCTCGTATGTTGTGAGCGCTCTCAGCCTCGGCGCCGTGTTCCAGAACACGCATCCCGCTGCTAATCCACATGAGTGCAAACCTGTGGTGTCTTGTCGTGTGTGTGTGCACTGGTTCTACCCAGCCCCAAGCTCACAGAACCCTTGGATTTCACCTTGGATAGGGGATTCGGCTGGCTGAAGTCAGCCAAGGATTGCTTTGTTTCCAGCCAAAATCACAAAAAGCCTCCAAGTATCAAATGGCTCCCTGTAAAACCTTAAATCAGCCCAGGTCCCCTCCAACTCAGTCTAGGCTCATAAAACCTCTGGTAAAATTCAGTTTCAAGTTCATAACAAAACCCAAAGGCTGGTTTCAGATTCGCTTCTGGACTTTGTTCTGCATGTTTGCCTAGCTCTGCTCAATGCAAGGTCACACAGACTGAGGAGAGGAAAATGGCTTTTTAAAGTTTTTCCATTCTCAAAAAAAAAAAAAAAAAAAAAAGATTATCCTATGACTATAAATCGGTGCAACTATGGAATGAAAATTCAAACATAGCAGCAAGTAGAAATGCCTGTTCAGGAGAAGTAAGTCTTCAAAATACAGGCGGAAACCAGGCTAAGTGAAAGGGTCAGAAGAAAACTTCCCTATCCTCAGAAGCTGACTATCAAAATGTCAGGATAAGGAGAATTATCGTCCTCTTCCTTCTGCCTCTCAGCACCTAGTCCTTTCCCCCTTGTGGGAGGATGCATGGACTGTTGTGCTTCAACTTTGATGCCTCTTGGGAATGTCCTGCTCCCACTCACTTCCATGCCAGTAAATTTTATTGTTCACATCTTGCTCACAAAACATCCTAATTCACCAAAGTATGCCCTCTGAAAATATATTATCCTTGCAGCAGTGCAGTCTATTAACTTGCACAATATTTACACCTTGCTGTATTGAATTCAAGAGACTTGTGATCATCGGTACCCACTAGCTTTTCTTGGAGTGTACTGTAAGGCTTCAAGTATTAATGGCAACTGTGAGATTTTTCTCAAGGAAAAGGTAACAGATGTATAAACACTACTATGTTCTTAATTTGCTTCCCTTGTTTTTTCAAAACTTGGGTGATTCTCCTTATAATTTACAAAGCTTTTTGCCACCACTGGGCATAATTTTATTCTTTAGAAAACAAGGTAGTTAACACCTTACCCTGTGAAACCTGCTCTGTGTGCCCCTGCTTGAGCTAGCGGGGTAGGACTAGGCAATCTCTAGAGGTCCCTTCCAATCTCAACCATTCTGTGATTCTATGAACATCCCAGAGGTAATGATGGCCTGAGAAAAAGAGGAACACTTTTATTCATGCTGGGTCACGAGTACCTATTCTACAGTATTGGTGCTGAACAGGTAACAGACATAAGGACATTCATGTGGGAAAGAGACTTCCAGAGAAGATGAGTGCAAGCAGACCAACCTGAAAATGAGAAAGGACATGAAAATTCCTTCCATACCTAGAAGGACTTCATGAATGCTAGGAAGGATATTGTGCAACTTCACTGGTGTATTTTAGCCTAGATTAGCTAGTTTAAAGGCAGTTGGAACACATCCTTGCCTTCCACCTCACCAATGGACTCATTATCTGCCTTGTCATGTCCTCATCCTTACATCTCCATTGCTCCAGAGGGGTAGAAATCTGTTACGTGCCCCTACAGATAGCAGCCTCTATACCTCTTCCTCATATCCATTCAGTACTGCAAGAAGGATCAATACATCTTCCCAGCACTCTCTTCTGCTCAAGGGCTAAAGCAACTGCCATCAGTCTGGTAAATCTTTGTGTGAAGGCATGTCCCTGCGCTTATCCTACAGCACAGACCTTTACTCCTTGTGCAGAAACAGAAGGTAGGGGAGTGTCAGGGAGCAGGACAAAAATGGTTGACCAGCTAATATTTCCTCTGTTTAAGAAATAAAGATTGTTTTTTACACATGTCTACGCTTCAGTTGATAAGATAGATCAGTATCATGTCCTAAGCTGCCCTAAGACAAAGACAAGTGACTTTGAAGTCTTTGCTACTGTGAGTTACCCTCACAGTAACTCAGATGAGAACAGAGCATCATCTGTATAATCCATGAGCCATGCTGGATTTCTCTGAAACACTGGCCTGCTCTCTTCTGTGTGCGTCTTTCTTATCCAAGTATTTTTCTGCAGGAGGAATGTTTATTTAAGGAACCCGGTTCCCAGCTCAGTATCCAGAGGTGTTACATTTAATACCATATCCTTTATAGCTGAGTTGCAGCTCTCTGAGCAACCTATTTGGTTGGAGCTATTCATCATCTCCTATTCCCTTCTGTCTTTCCAATTCCAGTGACAATACCACCAATTTTGGTTTAGGATCATGAGTCATAGGTTGCATGACTCACACTTCTTTCTTATACTCCATAAAGCATGTATTATACTTAGAGATACATCAGTATACCAAGATGTTTCAGAAGCTTTATTCCTCCGGAGGCAAGCATGAAATTCTTAAAAATCCCTTCGCTTAAGCCAGTCAGGTAAAGCAGAGGTATAAACAAAATCACACCTATATTCCTTCCTCAACAATTCCCGAATCTTAAATAGTACACTGGGTATTTGACTTTCTGTCTTCTAGACACATACCTTGAAATTTGGGTTAAATTTGTCATTTCTCCTGCTTTGTTTATCTTAGACTTCTTTCTGTGCTTTACATCTTAGAATCACCTTACAGATATTAATGTATGATGATGTTTGTATTCCACTACTGGAGGTCAGTGAGGAATAAGAACACCTGTCAAAAGCAATACTACCTGCCTCATCTCTTTTAGCTTTGGGATTAATAGAGCTGCTTTGAGGCACCAAGATAAAGCATAGCAAGATTTATTTAAATCAGTTTAAAAGCATGCATGGTCAGACTGTCTTCAGATGGCACTTCAATATATAAGAGCTGAATTGATTCTCTTTGGTTTGTCTATTCAAGCCACTAAACAGGTTAAAAACAAATGTAATACTCTTTACAACGTATCCACTAGATGGTAGCCTCTCCTTATCTTTTCCATTTACCAATTACATCGAGATATTTTATAGGATAATCAATGATCCATCTCAAGAAATCTCATTGTGTGAATTTCTACCAGCAAGGAGATACTCACATTTCACTCGCAATGTCCTGTGGATCTTGGCACGTGAGCAGGGAAGTGCAACCCCTATAAATTCCTCTCTACCAGAATCCCATCTGCCCACTGTCCCCATCTGTATTTGCACAAGATTGGGGTGAAAATATCTAGGCAATATAACCTACATAGTTCTGGCAACGGAGACTACATCCTTGTCTTTCATTCAGATTCATACTGGTAGTCACAGTGGCTTTCCTGCTTACCTTGGTACCTAAAATTATGATATTTCTGAGGCAGAATGACATTTTCAGAATAAGATTAGCTTTTCAATAAAGCTCGGATTTTGTACAGAAAATCTAAGAGATTTCCCTGCATAATAATTTTGGAAGAGATAATCAATAGTAGGTCGATAAGTCTTTCCCAGAGTCTTCCTGAGAAAGGATAGGATAATCACGAATTTTTGTTTTCCTAAGAAAAATTCACCTCTTTGAATCATTTCTCAACACAAATAAGAAGAAAGAGAGCAAGAAAGAGAAGAAGTATTACTAAGAAGTATTATTCCTCCTCACCCTGGTATCACTGTACCAACAAAGAGAAATACAATCATCAAAGACCCTAATGGAGAATGGAAAACAATAAAGACTACAGTAGTTTGTGCAGTGTGTGGCAAAAACTGATGGAAATACAAGCATGCCCACAGCTGCTTTTCTGCTGTGTGTGCCTCTAATCTCTGCCCTTGCGGTGCTACCAGGTAGGAGGTCACAAGCAGCAGCAGGTGTTTGACAGGCCTTTCACTTTAATCACATACGCACAACATGCCACAAAACGCTGCAGCTACCTCTAATTAGCTTCATAAGCATTTTCATATGTATATACTTGAATATATACGTATGCATGTGTCTTCTCAAAAAATCTGCTCCAAGCTTCTTCCACCAGCCCTGTGAGGTGCTGCAGATGTGTGTGAAGATCAAGGCTCTCTAGGGAAGTTGACAACTCTCAGATATTGCTGTCGAAGGTATTCAGGTGAAAATTCAAGACAGAAGACATCTTGGACAAGGACCCCTAACTTCCACCCAGCACTAGGAAGTGACCAATAACCATCACAACATCCCACAGTTTGCTTGCTATTCTTAGCCTTGGAAATGTGTTGGCTAGATACCAGGAGCTGTTTCCAGAGCTGTTGTGTCACTAATTTCCCTCCTAAAACTTTTCCAACTGAAAAGAGAAAAAAATTAACAGAAACCTAATTGGCAAGATTCCTATATGAAGATCTGAAAGCACATTTACACCCTAAATTGTTTTTACTCAGCAACTGAAAATGCTTCCCTGGTTCCTGCATCTCATTTGTATGATATGCAGCAGTTAATAGAACACTTTGGAGAGTTATTAAAAACACTCATTCCATACCGTCTTTGCCATTTTTATATTATACCGAGGGGAATGAAGCTCACTAATGCAACACTAAAGCCCTTCAGAGTTCTGACTACTGTACTTTTCTTGCCTAGTTCATGTACCATGAGTTCATTTAATGTGGTCTGAATGAAAAATAAGAGGAATATAATAATAAAGTTCTCCTCTGACTTAAGTTTGTGTTTGGTCATTCAGTCTAGCCCAGGAGAAAGGAAGCTGGCCAGAAGCATAGGGATTGTCTTTCCATATTCATCTGCAAAAAGGCAACTGTGAGTTTTACACATTAGTGATCAGGCATTTATGCATTATCTAGATGCTCAGATAATCAAATAAAACTCTTCACCTTTCTAAGTTTAGGATAACTATGGAGTCACTTACTCTGCTAGATTTAAGGATCCTCATCTTTTCTCCAACTCCTCTGCCACAAAGCACAAATATTGTTGCTACTCCTGGATAATTCACAGTCACTGTCTCCTTAGTTTACCACATCCCCTTCCAGGGATCTCAGGTTCCCAGAAGAGAGTAAAACAGAGAATTGCAGCCAATTGCAAAACGTGCTCATCAATTGTTAAATTTTAAGTGCTAATATTTGATGCAAGAAAATGGAGGACTATGTGATGTGATCTCAGGCGTTTCATACTGGCACATGAAGAATGCAGCTACACTGATGTTTAAGAAGAGGTCCCCAAGCGGCAGTGTTGATCATTTAATGAAAAGTTCTGCTCAGAATTTAATTGTCTTTAAAAGAAAAATAATTGAACACTACCCTGATTTTTAAAGAGAGGAATAGAAAGTAGACATTGCACAGTTCCACAATAAGCATCTATCATGCTCGTGCTGCAACTACACCCTTGTATAGTCCTAGTTTCTGAAAGGTGAAAGGACAAAACGAAGACCGAATGTGGTTTCTATATGAAAGGAGCCAAAGAGAATGGAACAGTTCAGCACAGAGTGGAGGTGAATGGGAGCAGACAAACTGCTTCACTAAAGAAGCATTCGTATTTATCATAGAGTGAGCTTAATTATTCTGAAAGGCTAAGTGGAAAGAAAATGCCCTTATGTACTCTGCAATTAATCCCACTGTATCAAGATTATATCAGTGTGTCCAACGAGGACGCTTTTTCAGTTCCTGATCTGCTTTTGAACCTTGTAGCTAGAATAAACTTGGTCATATCTATGAATAAGTATTAACACTTTAAAACAGAGGGAGTACCTGATGGGGAAGCAAGCATACACAGACAACACCCGTATTTCATGCTTAGCTGCTTATCTGCAATGCACACAAAGGCCGTGGTTCCCATCTAACATGACACCAATTACCAGGGAAGCCTGCAGGACTGTGCTATGGCAAAGGAAACCTTTGCCCTTGACGTGGCGGTAGACACAGAGGCAGCTATAAATGGTAAAGGACTTATTTATCTACGAAACTCCTTAGGAATAAAAGCTGATTTTAAATTTCATATCTTAAAATTCATATTTCTTCCAAAATAATATAGAAGGGTAGACAAAGCCTAAATTCCAGTGCTTACGCAAACTCTGATTAGTGGCGAATAGCATAGTACAGTGCAGTGTAGGTCACTGCACCCTTTCTTGTGTCTATTACATGCTAATAACAGCACAAGGAGTTTCCCAGAAGAAACCATGCCAACAAAAAATATCCACCTTGTTAAAACAGAATTCCAGGCCTTTTGCCTTGGGTGATCTTTTGCCCCCTTGTAGATGTGCCAGCAGGACTACACAAGAATATCCTCCCGGCAGCATAAACCAGAGCATTGTAAGAAATGGCCTGCTAGTGGTGCAGTATGCAAACAGGTTGGTTAGAGCTGTAGTGGGGCAAAAGGAAACCCCCCTCCGCAAATAGACCATAGCTGAGATCTACAGGGCATTTAAAGTAGGTTCAGATGTATTTTACTGGCAAGGCAGTATTGATTTAAATTAGCACTTCGTTAAGTCCTTGACAGGCTCAGCAGAAGCAAGTGAGGGACTGGGGATGGTGCATCCCCTAGAAGGGGAGCTTGCTATGGGGTGCTCCCCCAGAGTTAACAAACCCTGGGTGCACCACGTCACAGTGGAAGCCACCCATCGCCACCACTGCTGTAGCCTGGGGGAAAACCTTGGAATGACCATAGGATTGACAAGTGCAGGCAAAGGAGGAGTGACACCGCAGACCCACACCATAGACATCTAGGTGCTGGGCGGACAGGCCCCACAGAATAAAAAGATATTAAGGGACCCATTATGTTACCTGTGGAGAAGTGCTGTGGACTGAGCACTGAGTCACCTGCCGATGTGCCTGCTGTTACTGACTAGAGGCTAGAAGCCTTTTCATGACTATGAGCTAGTTCCGTCTGAGTATAAAACAGAATAAACCACATACGTTTGGTGGGGACTTGGACCCGTGGTCAGCTGGCCTGTGAACCCAAGGACCCGATGTCGACTGGTGGGGAGGAGAAACCAGGGAAAACAGCACCGGAGGGGTGGTCCATAAGGAGTGAGAGTAGTCATTGCATTGTGCATCCCTGAGTTAACTGCAGAGCTCTGATATGTGTACATATATATATATATTTGTACATATATTTTCAGTTCTGCTATTTCTCTCTATAAAAGTACATTTCTATACTTTTAGCTTTGTTCTAACCTCTTATCTCTCTTTAATAAAAGTCTCATCCTTGACAAATGATGGTCCCTCAAGTTCAGTACAACTAACCCCAGAGCTCAACAAATCCCAGACACCCCTCTGGTGGCGCCTCACAGTTCTGCACATGCAGCCAGATGTTAGCAGGTGAGTTTATAACCAAAATAATAGTAATAAAAAATGTACAGAACACTTTCCTGCAACATGAAAACTTGAAAATAAGCTGGTCCTTAGATGCAGAAACCTTGGCCAGTCAGTCATTAGTATGAAGGGCAAATATTCCAGTATCAGTGACAGCTGGATTTTAAGGTAGTATGTGATCCCTGGGGCCTAATGATCATTAAATAATGATATATAAACCCAGACCATGTTGTGTGGGATAATCTTTCTGCAACTAGACAGTTGTGTCCATACAGCAGTGATCTGACTATTGATTACATTACAGGCTTAGCCATGGCTATTTAATTAATTTCAGTTGAGGTCTACAGGGTAATTTGCTGAGGTCTGTGCTTCTGGAAGCAGTGTGCTACATGTTGACTTTACAGCGGGTAGCTCTCATTGAGATCAGCAGAGATTCCCCAAGGAGGATGCTTGGAAATGTAGGATCTCTGAAGAAATTAACTCATGTCTTGGTGAAATATGTGTGAAATTTGCTTGTAGACCAACTCATTTTATTCATGGACAAATACCTGCTGCTCAAGTAACTCTGGTTTAATCGGTCATTTCTTCCACAGTAAGTGCTTCTTTTTGACTTCACAATCCTAGTTTGTCTCCTCCTCTCAAATTTTACGTATCTCACTTGATTTCTCTTCCCACTACCCCAATAGCCAGGGAAGCGTTCTTCCATGTGCTCTGCCATGTTACAGATTGATGCTTGATATCCTAAAACATCCCTTCTTAAACATACATAAATACCTTAGTCCTTTTCATTTCACCAAGATTTATAAATTAAACAAAGTGTAGGTGGTGAGGATGTTTCTCCTGTGCCTCTTTTCAAAGTTTTGTACCATTATCTCTCTCCAGCAAAGGAGAGACAAAGGTGTAATCCCTTCTTTAGCCAGAAAAAAAAAAAAAAAAAAGAAAAAATGAAAGCGGCCCTGAGACAAGATATTGGCTGAAAAGAGGTGGAGAAGCACATGTTCCCTCCTATGGAAGCAGTTACATGCATGAAATGTCTCTGAGAGAGACCAAAATTCCTAGTTTGGGGAGTATTCCTCAGGGAAGAATGGCCCTACGTACAGGTCTTTCTTCCAGCAAACACCGCAACAGTTGATGGTAAATACCTGGTCCTTGCAAAGGGGCAGACCCACAGCAGGATCGAGCAGGTGCACACCCCCATGCATAGGGCATTTTGTTGGATGGTAAAAAACCTGTCCATGGCAGGTGGAGATTCTCTGTTTTCGAGGAAGCTCAGGGAACGAAATGTCTTGCATGCAGCGTGGACGCCTAAGGACCAGGGGTGCCGAGCGAACATTTGCCCATAAATACAAGTCCTTCTGCACTCTCCTAGCAGGAGCTTGACCACTTTGGACCTTCAGTGACAGTAATTTGGTTCCTACAAAGAGCAGCCAACACAGATTCTGAATCATGTCTGGGTCTATACTGACAACTGTGTACCTGCATCCTTCTGACTTGCTCAAGCTTGAAACACTCAGAAACTTTTCCTTCACTCTCAACTTAAAGGAGTTAAAAGAAAAATGATTTTCAGACTTGGTATTTAGTGCTTAGCCAGCCTCTGAATTGACATACATGATTTGGTTCATGTATATATCCAATAGTTCACAATCTTCATCGAATTAAATACCACAAAATTTCTCTGAAAAAAAAATGTTTTGGTAAAGCTTTTCCCAGTCTTTATTAAAAAAAAAAAAAAAAGTTTCATTTCCATTTGAGAAAATTTCCATCTTGTTTCTTAATGTGATCTGGTAATGGATTCATCCCATATGCCATTTCCACGCCATGCAATAATTACATTGTAGATTAAGGATTTACCGTTCCAGGACATTTAACCTGGAATTTGTCACACATGCTCACTTTCAAATGCATAAATAAATAATCTCAGAAGCAGCTAAATTCAGTATGGTTAGCTGAACCGAATCTGCATATTTCTGAAGTTCCCGGTCTCGTTGCCTGAGTAAAGAGAAAGAAAGATACTTGGAGGAGATACGTGGAGGAGTAATACCGAGTTAGTTTGAAGAGATTCCTTTTTCCTTTTGGTATTAGCACTTGCTGTGACAGAGCCCAGCAGAGCTTGTCTTTGGTACCAGAGTGACGCTAAAATGTAATCACTATAAAGGTAGCTAGCCTGGTGCACAGGCCCACATCATAGGGATTTTTTTTCCCCACAGAGAAGAAAAAAGGCACAAATAATTGAACGGAGATGAAATGGAAAGGCCAGGGTCCATGGTTTAGATCAACTTGGAAGGATGAAGTTAAAGCCAAGTAGTGGCTCCTTTACTACTCACTTATGACCACCTACACAGTGACTAGTTAAATCCCCATGGGGATAACAGCCACATGGATTTTTACTGACAGCTGAAGTCAAACTTTATTGATTTGACAGCATCCCAGATAAATCACATACAGATCTGGAGTGCAAGATTTCCCTGGCAAAAAACACAATTGGAAGGATACTTGGACAACTCCATCAATAGCGGTTCCTACAGCTTAATAAGCAGGAGTATACAAAGCAATAAAGGGCTTTTCTGGGGGGCAGGAGGCTAGTTTACAAGAAACACATAATAAATTTAGACTTTCAAATGCCTCTATGTTTGAAAGCATATGGAAGTCAGCTAAAATAGTAAATTTCAGACTGTTTTTGAAATCTTGAAACTCTATTTCAGCAACACCTGTTCAACCTGTTCAAAAGAGAGAAGTATAGCAAAGAATTGCCTGGAAAATATTTGGAAGATAATCTGAAAACAAGTCATGGTGGCATCAGTGTGGACTTTCATCACTTCTGCAGGATAATGTGCCAGGCCCAGCCAAGAACAGAACTATTACTGTAGGCATGGTAGAAAGGTGAATAGAAGATGAACCCTAGCTCAAAGACCTTACTCGGACCAGCTGGATTTGGATGCATTTTTCTCCTCAATTTTGCTTAGTAATGTCTATAAATGCATAAAACTCCTCCAAGGTTATTAATATATCAACATCATAATTTACTATTTGAGCTACAGTGAATTCAAAAGGTTTCAGTCAAAATCAAGACCCGGAAAGTAGTCACTGCATAGGTATAAAATGACAGACAACCTGTTGCCTGTCATTATGAACTGCCTAAAAACATACCAAGGGAAAGTTTTCCAGACTCAGTTCTTGTTCTACAAGGTCTTTCTCTATCTTTCTGTTCCCTCACTTTGCTAACGCTCCAGGCAATGATGCTGCATGGAGAAGTAGGCTGAGTCTCTTGCAGGGTCTTTCCTCCCTGCAGCAGGACGTGTGTGACTAGAAACCAGAATTTGCTCCTGGGTCTGTTCCAGTAGCAGCAGCAGGATGCGCTGCTTTTTGCCTGGAAATAGGTCCTTGATAAAGAGATGAAAAGTGCTGATGAATAAACAAGTGTAACAAACACCCTCATTTCTGAGCCCCTGAGTTCTGCATTTTGAATTTGTTATTTGGACACTGGAGATGTAAGTTCATTTCCGGGCAGTTTATCTGTTTGGTGCCAGTTCTAAACCGGTGATTACCTTCCTTTGATGTGCTAATATTTTATGTGAACAAATGAGTTATGTGTCTTGTTCTGTGAATCTTATTCTAGCTGGATTCAAAGCCAGAAATTATCCTTTTCAATCAATTTTAATTTGCTCATTTTTCAAACAATAAGCAGAATGGTCCTTTTCATAATTTTCCACCAAACATTTTGCTATTTCAGATTGCCGGTTTTCATGCATAAATTATTCAACATGCTTCTAAAGTGGCAATAGGAAAGTGCTCTACACCAAATGACAAAAAGCATGATAGATGCATAATTTGTACTTTAGGTGAACTAATCCAAGGAAAGCAAAGGAGTTCTAGCACTTCAGTGAATTCAGATCCTATTCACAAAGGTATAACTTTCCTCAGGAAATGATGAGGGAAAATGGGCAAAATGAGGGCGGGCCAGATGCCCCACTCCTTTCCAAGGGATCCTACCCTAAGGGGTCAACCTCTGTTGCCCAACACTGAGGTCTGGAAGTAGGAAAACTGAGGGAATGACCCAACCTCCTTCCAATTCCCAACTGTCCCTTCTGCACAGGCAGTCCATAAATTGAGTAAAGCTGAATCTTTGGATCTCTACCTGCTGGAGATTTCCAAGAAGGAATTTGTAGGTGCAGACATTTGGGCACAAAATTGGCAGTTGCCTATCGCAACTCAGAGAGAGAGTTGGTAACTCAGAAAACAATGGAAAAACCTTGTCTTGTAACTTCAGAGGTCTTTTCCCTCGTAGCGCAATCACAACTGTCCCCGACTACTAGCGCAGGTCTTGACCACTGGGAGACGAAGTTTGCAATGACGCAAGTTAAACCTCCTTCTTCCTTCATCAAACGTTGTAGAAACTTTGTGACATTTTGGAGAGAAGTAGGAGAAAGTTGTGTTGAAATGTAGCTTACCCCACAGAATTCACTTACCTCACTAGAAATCTTTGACTGTCCTTGGATTTGCTCACCCAGTTGGCAGCTTGTGAGGTTAGCCCATCGGGCCGTTTGCTTTCTGCCATTAGGTGGAGAATGCTTTTCTACTGCCACTGTTGCACAGGGTAACATTTGTATATAATAAATGGGGGCTTCACAATTGCATATCATTCTCTACTCTGGAGAACCAAAAAATAATGATTCCTGAAGCATGCAGATGGCTTTTTATCTTCAGGGAAATACTAAGCAACTCTCTTTGCACAAGCCTCTGATGCTGTTAATGGTCATAATTACTGTATGTTTTCATAACAGCATATTAAGGTTTTTTTTCCTCTTTATGAACATTTTCATTAGCCTTTGTTTCCTTCCTAAAATTAACCCAAGCTCATTTTAGTTCACTGCCACACTTCCTTAAGTTTCATTCACGCTTGTAATTACCAATGGAATTGCTTTATCTTGATCTAGCACAAATGTCTGCTGAGCAGCAGCACCTCACTTAGAAGGCAGAAAGGCCCAAGATTTGCAGGTTGCAAATCAGGTGTGCTACTTGCCAAGGTCAAGCAAGTGGCAGGAGTGCACAGGTCTCTTGTAATCAAGGCTTAGCAGATGGGGCCCGAAAAGCTGCGTGTTCATGACATGATCTTTGCTCACAGAACCTCTTCTTGTGCTTTGTTTATAAAAGAGAGTTAAAGGGTGAAAATTATGTCTCTCTTCTGAGGCATCCAGATGGAGGAGGAATTTAGCTCATTTTCATCAGATCGCTGATAAGTGTCCAGTGGTAAAGCAGCCTTACTGTGCACACACCTTGTGAAAGTAGTGCAAACCCAGGAACTTACACATGAAAGCAGCGGGAACATTCAGAAAGACAAGGTTGCAGCCTATCAGTCTTGATAAAGGCCCAGGTGGATAAAAATGTCAGCTTTATGTGTGTTCCAGCCACTCTCAATCAATCTGCTTCCATATGTAGGTTACTGTGTGTGTCTTCCCCAAAGCCTTGAAGGCTTTAAATCTTGCGCCCAGAATGATGCCATTATTTTTGTGATAAAATTGATCCAGGCAGACATCAACTTTCATTTTCATGGTACCAGACTGGTGGTACTTTTCAGCTGTACTTTTCAGCTCAATGGTTTTGGAAATTCTCACTGCAGTACTGATATACTAAATTGATCCTCTTTAGCTTGATATATCACTAACATTGGACTACAGAGGAGATTTTTTTTTAGTATTTTTTTTCTTCTGCCTACATTCAGTATGATGTAACAGAACTGTTCAAAAATAGGTGAATTAAATAATTTTTCAGCAAGGTCTTTTAACAAGTGCAATTCATGTGTTAAAATTCATCTGAAAAAGGGTTGAAGGATGAGGGAAGAAAAGCAACATTTTAAGACTAAAGTGAATCATGCTATTTTCTCATCTCTTCCCATTTCTCATCTTTACAGCCATTTCAGTCCATTTATTTTCTCTTGAAGATTCCACCTCCAAGTATCTACTTGGATACCTTCAGTATCTACTGAAATCATATATCGATAACCTCACATAAGTTACTTTTGTCTCCTTCTCACTTTTCCCCAGTTCTCTCATAATGCTCATCATCAGCTCCCACCTCTTGTCCCTCCCAACCAAGCTTCCTGTGATAAGTTGCCATTTCCTTGGATCCTTCACCACTGGTATCTTGCCTAATTTCCACACAATAGCTGAGCATCACAAAAGAGAGCTACAGGACAAAATCAAAAAGGAGTCTTCTCTGTGCAAGGGAAAATGGAAGGAAATCTGCAAGCAAGAAAAGGCAGCAAGCTGCTCTCTCCAGTATCACAGATTGAGAGCTCGTGGGGATTTTCAGGCCACTCACCATTGTTACTTCATATCCATCTTCTTGTTAAAGAAATTACCTTTCTTTGTGACATATTCTGAACTTGAGGAACTTTTCCACAGATTTAAACCTTTGTTGATAGGTAGGGAGTAGGTACCATTGAATAGTATCTTTCCATTACCTATAATTCCTTTTTATTTTACTCAGATTACTTCTCAGAAAATAACCATGAAATTAAATAAATTTCAGCGTCTCT
This sequence comes from Crypturellus tataupa, assembly GCA_034781795.1. Lineage (NCBI taxonomy): Eukaryota > Metazoa > Chordata > Aves > Tinamiformes > Tinamidae > Crypturellus > Crypturellus tataupa. Next base: position 1,873,467 of record JAWLRI010000996.1, read on the forward strand.
AAACATTTCTAGTCAGAAATGTGTAAAAACATTTATTGTCAGAAATATGTACCTCTGTATTTGTATGACTGCCCCACAAATTCTCTATGCCTCCATGAAACCTAAAATTAATGTATTTATGGCAGGGTAAGTAGCATTTTCCTCAAATCCTAGAGACATTTAAAACATTTCCAAGGGATACTTTTCAGCTTCTGTATAACCTTGCTGCTTTCATCTCTATCAAAGTCTGTGACACTTTTCCTGAGGATTTGCTTCTGCAGAAACAGGTGTTAATTCTCAGCAACTCTGCGTGTCCAACCTGCTGTGAAAATTACAGAAACTCAGAGCTGTTCTAATTTATTCTGTGCTTCCCACTGCCTCTGTGGGAGCAGCTCTCCAGTGTTGTCCCATTTCTTATCTCTGTTTCATCCCCTGTTGTCTCTTGGACTTTTCAAGGGAGACAAAAGTCATAATACCGTGTATCCACGAAAAGTGGGGAACCCCACCATGCAGTTACATCCTACTGTGAAGACACTCTACCACCAAAGCCCCTTAACCTAAGCAGGTTGATACAAAGGTTCCCAAAAGGAGAAACCTTTTTTTTTTTTTTTTAATAAAAATAATTGTTAATGTAGTTCATGAGAGTGGGAATCTGTGTGGATACTTAGTTTTAAAAGGATGAGACTGATGATCCATTCACTTACTGAGCAATGTTTTAACTATGCATACAGATTTCTTATGCCTGTATAAACTGGGCAGGAAGATTGGATTTTTGGCTCTTAGTTAATTCAATTATAAGGATATTCTGGTTATGTCATATACTAATTCTGACCCTATGATGTTGGTTTCAACACCCGTAGACTTTCCTTTTATCTAATCTACCTTCATTTCACTCCCGAACTATCAATCTTTGCCTTCTCACTCCACCTATTCATCTCTTTCTTCCTGCTTTCTTTTAAAATTTCTCTCCTTTTTTTTTTTTCTTTCTTAACTAAATATATTTTAAAAGAAACTAATATGACATTTACTACTGCCATGACATCCTTCTGGGCCACATTCCTTCCCAAAACTGTTTGACTCATTTATATAAATTTATGCATGTTTTCTACTCTGTGCTGTAGTTATCACAAGAAAGTCTGATTTGTACAGTTGACCCTTATGAACTATGGATTATTAGTACTCATGATCAATCTAGACCATCTCTTTTTGCCAAGACCTTGATTCAAAGGTTTCTGAGTCCAGAGGAAGGATTGTGACAGATGAGAATGGCCCCTATGACAGATCTGTGGACTGTGGTCGAGATGGTTCAAAATGAGAACTCAACATTTGGGAAGCTGGTGCAAAATAAATCAACCCTTTTGAGGATTAATCATCACTGTACTCATCCCTGTTCAGTGACATTTAATAATAGTGTCACAGTTCTCCCAAAGTAGCCTTTTATATCTGCATAAAAATGTAAAGAAGCAAATACTGAATCAGCTTGTTGTAGAAGGGGGAACTGTGCAGCTCTTACCACTGTGATTCTTTTATCTCCTTTCAATTTAACATTCAGAGTTGGTGCTTTTGAAATAGAAAGCAGTTTTCTTAAGGGATAACAACACTGCAAGGCTTGGAATTATACAACTGAAATATTGAAAAGGCTGCATACATCTCCCAGTCAAACACTTCCAAGTAACCATTGTTGGTATCTGAACATGGTCCCCTAGCCCATCTTGATGTGAATACGGTTCTCAGAATGTACTGGTTCATGCAGCACTGTTGCAATAAAAATATTTATTTATAGGCATTTAATAGTTTCTCTGCCACGGTTGCAAATTTCAACTTCATTCTCATCTCACTAGGGCACTATCTGCATATGGAGAAGCAATAGAAATATAGGGAGAAACAATCCATTAAAAAAAAAAGTGTCTATTTGATTTCATCACTTAGTACGTGCTATTTTGTGGCTTTCCAAAGGATGACATAAAGCATCAAAACACATTTGTTCAATAGGCCCTGCAAGTTCTGAGATTTCAAACAGTCTGATATACAGTAACATTTCCAAGATCTTTACTGGCCACCATGAAAGCATCAGCACTGAATCCTCTGGGGTCAGATCCAGTAGGGAGATGGAGCTCATTTAGGGCTTTGGGCATTTTCTCTTGGCCATTGCTTATTCGTTCTAGGTCTCTCTCTCTGATCTGAGAAGAGATTGTGAAGGGTTGTCAGGCCTTTTGCATAAGAAAGAGCCCAAAAGTGAGATTTCAAAAGAACACCAACACAGAACAAAAGCCATGAAATGCATGAGAGCACAGAGGGAAAGCAGACATTTCTAATGAGGAAGTCCTAAGAATTCTCTATCCTTGAATAACAACAGGACAAAAATCCACAGTGAAGATCAGTCTAACCTTTTAAGAAGACTACTTATATAGGAAAAATAGGTAAATAGATCACTATAAACATATCAGTGACTGTAAACAAATATTAGAAGTCTAAAAACTCAAATGATTGAGCTGAAATGCTTGTTTTAAAATGGAAGTATTTGCATCTGGGACTTAGGGGTACAAAGATAATCAGTGAGACACTGTGATATGGTGATACAAAGAAGACTCAGTCAGTAAGTGGAGTCATGTACTGAGGAAAAGAAGATTATTAAACTCAAAAATGACTTTGACTGGAATTTCATGTACTTTTAGGATGGGAAATTAGCAAATCTATAAAGTATAGTGAAAGTATAAAATGATAAAATATTTGCAAATAAACATGGTAAATCTTTGAATCAGTTGTAACACAAGGGCTGATTTTCAGACATAAGAAATGACTCCTTGGAATAGCTATCCTGAGCATCTGCAAGAAGAGGACAAATTTTTAGTTTTATTTGATTAGGATTTAAAAGAAAGTTTACAACACAAAATGAAGTTTCTTGTCTTAGTAACTATAATCCACTCATATTCAGTGCCTTTTCATCAGAAGTCAAAAATATCACTCTATGTAATACTTGACTTTTAAAAGTGGAGCCACATAAAAATGAGGAAACAAAGCAAAATGAAAGGAGCTGCTCAAAGACCTTGATAGTAGGATGGAGTCTGCCTCCACAGATATCCATATCAAATTTTCTGATTAAAGGTATATTATGTAGAAAAACTCCAGAAGACTAAACATGTGTGGATAGATTTCAGAATAAAGGAGACTATTATAAGTAAAAAGACTCCCTTCAAAATGGTGGAACTCATGCATAGGTTCAATTATGCATAGACAACAATATGAACTTTCAAATATAAATTATGCCTCTAAATATAAACATGTACAAGTAAAATATAAAAATGTAATAATGGAAGCAAAGAAAGGCTGAGGAGCATGTACACTTACAGTAAGCAGAAAGCCTACAAGAAAGATAGTGGGATCAAAAATCATCATTCAGAAAACACAAGCTGCAAAAAGTTGAGTTATTTATGTTAGAATTTTCATCAAAAAACAGATATCTTTCACTTTAACTAATTCTTTATAGGGAATAAGCCTGAAATACACATCTCAGAAAAAAAAAAATAAAAAAGGCATCAAGGAAGAGATTTTGGAACAAATTAGTAAATTAAATGTTAAAAAATTAGGAAGGCGGTATATACATATATTTTACCCAAAAGCTGTAGAAGTCAAGCATGAAATAAGTCACAACTAATTTTGATTTGAGCAGTAGTTATATATCAGTCATGTCCTATAGCATAGAAATGTGGTACAGCAGCTATGATACTAATATAAGCATTGTAGGGGTCAATATATGAACCTCAAACCAGTAAACCTCATTTCTGCACCAGGAAGATGCTCAATACTATAATAGAAAGTGGAATTAGCAGAAATAAGAATTTAAAAAAAAATGGAGGAGTCAACACCTATTAACCTGTTACTCTTCTTGAATCTATTCTGAAGAAGCCAGTGAGCACAGGGATAAGCTTCTTCCCGTTGTCTTAGTCGATTCTGTTGGTGGCTACCAGACATGAAACTTCCAGCTCAAAAACTCACTAAGTTTTTGACTGACGGAAGATAGATATGTTGTTAAAGAGCAACAAATGAGAATTTCTCAGGGGTCTCCACATTTCCCTGTCTCCACCCCGTTGAAGCAAATGAGGATCTCGTTATGAGCAGGATGAGGCTGAGAGCCTTTACATTTGTCCCGTTTTGCCAATGCAATTCCAGTCCTGGTTCTGTGTCCTTTTATTTGTTGTCTTTCTTCTCTTCTTTTCATGAGTTATTTTTATTTGAATTCTATTTTTCTGTTTCTCCTCACCCCAAGTGTCTCTGCAGGAGATTGGGGCATACTGTGCCCTTTATAAATTAAGTATTAATTACATTATTAATTATTGTTACGTTCCATTCCCTGGAAGGTTTTATATAAAGGCAGTTAAAATGCATATATTCTCTAAGGTATGCCTGTGGAGTGATTATGGACTTCATGTTTACACAAAGCCATTGATTTTTCTCATGTCTTCTAATCTATAGTAGCATGTTCTGTTTCAGACAGATGCTATTTTAATATATTTGTCCTCTTTATGTTCAAATTTTGAATAAAATTTTATGGAAGGGAAAAAAAAAAACAAACCTGCATATTTCCCCACTCATTGACAATGTTTTGTTTCCTGAAACACTATATTCCCTCGGGAAGCAGAGAAATTGTACTTAACCTTTGTTTTCATTAGTTGCTCTATATTGCCATTTTGCTTCCACAGAAGGTAATGATGACATTAATGAACCTTGGAGGCAGTGAAAGGATTTGCACTCCTAGGTGAACTCATAAGAAACCACAAGAAACTTGCAGGTATTTTTAAGCAAGGTCTGCTCTGGCTGCTGCTGCCACCTCAACAACAGCCTTGGGCTGCAGGGAGTTTACACTCTATAATTTATTTCAGAGGCAGTCGTGAACCCTTTGGTTTTTTGTGCTTCCCATTACTTATTTAGTTTTCCTCTGGAAACAGGGGTGTTGGAGGTCCAGGACTAGGCATGTGGGAGCAGCCCTGTGCGCTCACCTCACCACACCGACCCCTGGGTCGGCTCACAGTGTTCCTCGTGAGGAGCTCCTCTCCAAGGCTTTCTTCCAATTCAGCAAATCACTGGCCACTTAGCCTTACAAAACCCCAAACGACAGGGGTGAAATGCAGGCCCTGGAAAACTGAGACTTTTCTGGGGTGATGCAGGTGGTGTGGCATGGAGACCCATCCCTGTGGGACTTCTCCAAGAGCAGGTCTCAGTGTGACAAACCACGCTTGCATGGACAAGGGTCATGGAAAACGCAGGCTCCCCACACCACAGATGGTTTCATCCTCTTGTTGTACCTCAGACTTGCTCTTTTCCTCCATCTCCTGGGCCTCGGTTGCAACTGGGGGATGTTTTGTTAGTTGCAAGATCAATCTGAGAAAGCAATTCTCATATTCCTCAGTACCCAAAGATTATCTAACCTCATTGCTACTGTCATAACATAACCAACAAAAATCAAAAATTAAAACTATATGAAATTACACATCAAAGTATTCACTGGGGAAACCAGTGTTCTGAGTTGTGAATGAGAAATATATTTTAAAAGCCAAAGATTGTCATCATTTCCTCTAGAAATGTTGTTACTTGACTGCAAGCAAGGAGAAAATTGTCTCCTGCTTATGCAAAAGCATGGATACTATTCGCCTTGGTGACGATTAATCCTCCAGTCTGAAAGGAGAAATGTCTCTGCTTGTGTGTATGTCCTTTAAGACGCTTGACATCATTAAGCTTAGCTATACAACCTCAGTCCTGTTTATCATTTGGAGCCTGGATGTGATTCTTCAGGCATTTTAAAACCTGTATTAAGTGTGTCCTGTATTCCAGGGTTAACTGGCAAGTGACAACTTGGATGATGGATGAGCACATTGCAGTAAATATTTGTTTAAGACATTTTCTTTTTTCCTGCCAGTCCTTGTTTAATGATTTAATGCAACCTTCTGTTGTGCAGTAATGGTCATTGATTGAAGTAGAACACAGACGTTTCATTGCAAGGCTTGTAACTCATGACTTTCAGTTTTTCAGATATATTTACATTCATAATAATAAATTATTATATTATCAGGTAAGCCATGATGAGTTCAATATGCTCTAAATTCTCCCAGTGGTCCAGAGATCAGTATCTAGCTCTGAAGAAGTTCACAGCCAGGGCTGTAAAAAAAGTCTAGATTTTGATACCAGTGTTATATGTTTATGCCTTTACTGAATATTAGGCTGGAGAAAACAGCTATCTTTGTCTAGGCCTGCAGTCTCATTGAGACAAGTTAGGAAACGAGAAAGATTGGTCTTTCATCATAAGAACAGGTTTAAATAAGCCAAATAACCAAATAAGTCATACTTTACGTACCCAGCAAACCCAGGAGACACTGCCTGGTGGAAATACTTTCAGCTGACCTAGTTGCACTGTTGGAGCCCCAGGATGGTCTCATGCAAAGAACCAGAGCAAAAGCGAAACACTTTCCTTTGAAGCTGTTTAAGTGCAAAACTGGAGTGTGTGGATCTGGGAGCAGCCCCAGGGGACGCTTCCTTCAGGGAGATGGGAGCACCAAGACTCTCTCCACCTGGCCGCACTTAAAGTACCAGCCCCAAACCTGCAGCTCGATGCTTCTCTCTTGCTTTGCTCCCCATCCCTGGGGCCACTGACAGGGCAGCCCACAGCAGCACTCCCAGGAGCATCCACAGGGAACGATAAGCGCGGCTGGGAAGCGAGGAGGTGCACGGGCTCCGTGCGCAGTGGCAGAGGTGCCTTGGAAGCAGCTGGCTGTTCCGCTGGCAGCGGGTAATGATGCAGCCCCCTTGCAAGCCCAGATGTGATTCTACATTCCTGCAGCTGTTCTGACGGGAATTGCAACACCCGAAACATCTGCTGCTGGGAATCGATGGCACCACAATTACATGATCTTTTAGGGCTGTTATTTTTTGTTTGCTTGCTTTTTTTTTGTCTTTTGAAAAGACGCTGTGTTTATAGGATGCCATTTGCCCAGCGGTGACCACTCCTCTGGAAAGAGGGGACGCCCACGCAAAACTGAGCGATGTGCCTGTACCACTGGGCACAAAAATCAGATTTAGGGTTCACACTGCACTGATGTCACAAGTGAGCTTTAGGGGGGTTGGCGCTGCAGAACATTATGGTCTGTCATGTAAATATATATGTAGGGAGTTGCTGAAATGAAGTCATTGCTACGTGCTGCATAAATATGCATTTAGACCATCTTAATAATACAGAAGCACCAGTCTACCAGGTAATTACATATTTAGAGTGTGGGAGAGATGGCTGTTTTGAAGTCCAGTAGTTACTTACATGCATGAAAAATATCATTACAGTGGAGGAGATCAGAAGATCATATTGTGCCATTAAAATGACGAACAAGGAAAGATGAAGAGTAAACAGGGTCTCAGTAAGGAGGGGCAGAGTGACTTTATAATGCCCAGAATGATCCACTGAATTATATAGGGGGAAAAACAAAAGGTTTCCATCTGAGTATTCTCTGAATATCAGGATTAATCTTGATGTGCATGTTTATGACTGGATTGCTCAACCTCAATAGAAACATATTTTTCTAATGGAAATGCCGACTTTGCTCCACAACACAAGCGATCAATACTTTAATTCCTCACTTCCCACGACCATGGGCAGGTAACACACCAGAGGAAAGCAAGAGGGCACAGAGAAGTCACACGAGCGGCCGTGCTGCTGCATTCATTAGCGGTGCCGCTAATTACGCTCCACTCCTTGCCGAGCGGTTCGGCGTGGGCTCGCCATGCCCTCCTGCTCAGGGAAGTTAATCCCAACATGTTTGGGCCGCTGCCGAGGACGGGCTGTGCTCCTGTGCTGTATACTGCATATTGATCAACCCCCGAACACTCCGGAAAGGGATAATAGCGTGTGCCGGGGCTCCACGTGCGTTAGCATGGGAACCGGCCATGCTGCGGGATGGCGGAGGTGGCCTGGGGACGGCTGCATGCGGACACCCGGAGCCAGGCCAAGGTCAGGGTGGGAAACCAAGGGGAGGTGGGAGGAGAAGTTGAGAAACGGGGAACTGAGCAGCAGGACAAGAGGAAAAGGCAAGGGGCAGAAAGATGGGAAAGGTAGGTCGGAAAAGGAAGGGAGGCAGCCCAGAAGAATTGCTGCCCATGTAATCATCACCCTGTTCCTGCTCTGCGGGGTTGGTCTGGAGAATGAACCATCTCTGGGCAGGGTGAAGGCTCCTGGGATGACCTGGGACAGCCACCCCACCATAGGAAAGTCAGGAGGTGGCGGTGCTATAGGGGATGTTGGTGAGCAGGCAGAGGGGAGGACAAGTCAAAGAGACAAACATAGACACAGCTTCTTCAAAACGGGAGGAAACGCCGAGTCATCCTCCCCATGTCTTCTTTGGCTTGTTTTCAGGAGAGGCACCCTGGGTTGCCTGCCACATCTCCAGCAAAGAGGCTCCAGCAAAGCAAGCCCAGCTCCTCACTTCGGCACCTCAGTCAGCAGTAATTTATATCGCTGTTCCTCCTTAATAAAATCCATCGTGCACTCCAAAAGAGTAACTAGGACACTTAGTTTTTATTCCACATGCATCTCATTTGTCTTCAGCAGGTTCTTCCATAATCTCATCATTATTGCAATCACCCTCTGAGGACAGCTGACTTGCATTAATCAGCTAGGCCTCTCATCCCTCACTAGATTCTTTACAGTTTTACTGTGCCCTTGGGCATCCTAACTTTACTTGAAAAATTAATAAACCTCCCCTCTCTTATCTTACCTTATTAATGTCTGTCTTTGTAACCCATTATCCCTGCATCTCATTGGTGACCATCTGAGGAGCTGGTTGCCACCAAAGGATTGCGCCCTGGTGAGGTGGCACACAAGAGTGCTCTACGCAATTGAAAAATAAAATTTAAAAAAAAAAGAGGGGAGGTGACAGAAAGAAAAAGGCCAAAAAGCAAGACCAGCCTCATTGTTTGCAAGGTCAGGTGACAAAATAAAGATATGGGAGCTCTTACGAACCCAATAAAGACCATTAAGACTCATTGGGTAGTTCCTGCCTCTTGCTCTGTGAGCCACCCTTGCAGCCTCCTCCCAACACGTCTGCCTCACTCCTTCTCCCCTTCCCTCCCACACACCCCGTTAAATCTGACTCGTTAGCTCGAGGTGTTTTGAACCACTGGTACGTTAATCACTTGTGTTTGCACACACTTTATGTGGGTTGTTGGTCATGGTCGGTAGTTATACTGGCTGTCTCCCTTGCTTACTTAAAAGTACAATCCAATTGGAAATAAAGATTTTGCAGGTTTGCTCATTTCACACAGTGATAGCAGCTGGTAAGTGTCTTTCCCAATTCATCAGAGACCTCCCAGACCACCTGCTCTTGGCATCCCGCAAACAGCTGGCTCTGTGTAAGTACCATAAGCTATTATCTTCCTCAATAAATAATGAAATAAAGAAAGCAAGCAGGACAAAACCGTGTCTTTGTAAATAAAACACACTCATGACTAGCCATCCGTCCTATTTCAGAGAAGAAGAAACGGCGTTAAGATCCTTCACTGGATTTAGCGGTGCCATACAATGGAAAATGGAGATAAATCAACACCAACTTATAAGGCTCTGTATTTTCCTTCTCTCTTTCTTCTCGAAACCTGCCCTATTTCTGAAAAGGCCACGGGGAGCTTTTATGAAACTTTAGCTAATGTCACCAGATGTCCCGCTATTGAGAGGTGAATCTCGGCCTGTGAAGGGCTGCCCCACTTAACTTCCCGTTTTGAAGCAGACTTTGCTCCTGTCCGCCCGGTCCCGAGAGCGGCGCGAGGTCACGGTGCCCTCCCCGGCGCTCTGCTGCCTGCCGGGCCGCAGCCGCGGCTCCCGCAGCCCCGGGACGCTGCCGCTCCGCCGGTGCCGGAGACGGAGCCCGGCTGACGTCATGAGCCCAGGGCCCCTGGAGCCGGAGAACAGGGAAGGAGTTTCAGGATGAGACAGAGAGGGAAGAGGATGGGGGCGAGCAGTGCCAGAATATTCCCTCTAAGGATGAGTGAAGATTTTAATATGAAAGTGAGGTGTTTTGGGCACAAAGCTCCCTCCTTTCAAGGAGTTTTATTTTTTAATTCATGAATTCTGCCAGGCGCAGCTAACAGATTTCTTGCCCTGCACAAAAGGCGATAAATATATGCAATCTGTTGCATGAATGATTTATATCAGCACAATTCAAATTTAGGGCCTGATTTGTTTTATTTTTTTTCAAATGGCCTCCTATTTTATGTTTGCCATAAACCAAGGATGCGAGTGATGGCACTCGAGATCTCCCTGCCTGAGCTGGGGAGAACATCGGGAAGCTCAGAGTCTGCCACGCTTTGCAAGCTCAGTGGGCAGCCCCATTCCCTGTAATGGAAGTCTCCATGCAGGCAGGCATCAGTCAGTGCCAGTGAGGCTGCCTGAGCCCCTGCTATTGCAAGGGATGTCTTGGAAAACAATGTGGGCTTTTAGTATCTTCTAAAAAAACACCTGTGACGTGTCTCATAACAATTATTTGGAGACTCTGCGTGTGCAGTGGGGTTGGACTAGATGACCTCTAGAGGTCCCTTCCAACCTTAAGCATCCTATGATTCTATTTTTTCCCCTGCTGGGTCACAGCATTCCTATGGGATTTGCTGCTGAAACGACAGACCAAGGCATCACTATCTCTCCTTAAATCTGCCAGCGAGCTTCACGCAGGAGAGGGGCAGGCAGGAAGAAGCCACAGTTTTGCCCTGTCCGCTGCAGGCAGCAGCTCCGCGCCGGCACCTGCACCTCTTAGTTTGCTCCTGGTGTAGAACAGGAGTGAGTTAACGTCATCCGGGCATGGTGTGCAATCAGAGGGGAGCACGGCAGGGACTGTGCCTCGGATTGGGGGCTCCAGTGGGATCTAAAAGCCTATGAATGACAGGGCCCTGCCATGTACTTTCAAGTTGTTAGCATTTAAACATCATGGGAAGGGGAAGAAATGTTCATGACAAGTTTTTTTCTTGTCCCACATCACCTTGCTGTCCTTTTCAGTCTCTCTCTCCTCCCTCTCTTTCTTTTTCCTGTTTTAATACCCAAAAGCAGCAAGGTGCAGGGGCGAGTTCACACATAAACCTGAGATACAAACGGATCTGCCCAGCGCCCGCCCCCCTTTCCAGAGCAGCTGGGAACACACTGGCACAAAGGCAATTCTTAGGGAAAACTCACTGTGGAGAAAAATGAAAAACGATGTCAGATTTCTAATAGTACTTTCTTAGCTGCTGGAGACCCAAGGGAAAAAGCTGCGCTGTGGTGCCCTGTCTGCTCCCCACGGACGGTGCCTGGAGGCAGAGGAGATGCCAAAGGGGAGTGGGAAGAAAAGGAAGCGAAGCCTCAGGGAGAACGGAGATTCTCCAGGCTGCAGTTTTCATGTGAAATAAGAGTAAAGGAGCAAGGGGCTGTGACAAGCATCAAATTGGGCGGCCGCTCTCAGGAGGCCGGGGAGAAAAATGCTCTGGTGGCAGCATCAGTTTGGGGCACTAGTGGGAGCTGCGGAGAGGAGGCAGAAACAGCTAGATGGGCCTCAGACACTGAATGTTTTGCAATTCCTCTGCTGTGGCGTTTATGTATTTTGCCAGCAGGGAGCTAAGCACTGTCCTACTCGTGCTCACGGCAGCACTCCGCGCAGTTCCTTGTGCTGGCAGTAAAGCCAGAGCCCGAAGCAAAGCCTCAGACCTAAATGTTCCTCCGCTCCCAGCATCGGGTTTTCTTTATGCCCTATAACTTTCAGCTTTTTCTCTTTTGCCACTAAGCATTTTCTGAAACTTGTGGCTGGAAGCTATAGCTTTTATGGTATTTTTAGTACACTGCATGGTTGTTTAAAGTGCACCTTATAAAACTTCAGTCCTCAGCCAGCCCCCTATAAACCGGCTCTGTTTTACATCAACAGGCTCAAGCCTTCCTTGCCATTCCCCACCCTCCCCTTCTAATAACGAGGAAAAAATCTATAGTAGGAATTTCTCTCACATGTGCTGATGCAGCCTATTCAGAATTCAAGACAGGAGGCTTTTACTGTATTTTATTATTTCACCAAGACTAAAATCCTCAAGATACTATTTTCATTTTTAAGAGCAGCCTGGGTAAACACTGAAGATGGAATTAAGAATTTTGCTCTTGACACAAAGAAGCTCGAATAAAATGAACTTGGGACCTTGTATATAACCTAACCAGGAGTCCAGAAAAAAATGGCTAGCAAAAAGAAAAAGAAAAAAAAAGAAAAAAAGTCATTATGAGCACAGGCCTGATCTGTCATTACTCAGGCTCCAAACATCTACAAGTACATGGGAAGTACAGCTCTCATTTCCAGTCTGGCCAAATTGGTGGCTATACTAGTCTTTGGGTATTTATTTTGAAGGGTTTGGTTTTGCAACCAGCAGCTCGCTCTTTTATATAAAAGGCAATGATGGGCAAAGCCCTAAGGGTGTGAGGTTTGGTTTGCATCCATCCTCCAACACCAAGGACCCTTCTTTGAATTTGAAGTGATCTACTTCGAGAACTTAGATCTGCAAAAAGGGATTAGAAACACCATAATTTTCCAGATGGTACCAACTGCTTCTTTCCCATCAGGTCAAGTAAATTCTCTTGTATGATACAGCCACCTCCAAGTAGTATACTATAATATGCCCGTTAAAGAAAGCCTAGAACACCCAGCCGAGGCCAGACAGCTGTAGCAGTAGGCACATGGTAAGTGTATTAATTAATTATTTAATTCTCTGAAAAAATAGCCATCAATGAATTCCTTTCATCACTTTTGCACTGACCTCTGTGGGGTTCCTTATCAGCACATATTTCCAAAACTGGAGTCATAGTAGACCAAGAATAGCCAAAGTAAGTATTTTTATTCTTTCCAATTATCACAGTTATTATTATTATTTTCTTCCACTGCAGTTTACACTGAGGAAATGGGGTTTCATACTTGTGAAAGTTCTTCCAAACTGCCTCCAAACACTATCTTCCACTCCAGTACCTCAGCACTTATTTCCCTTTCTTCAAGCATTGTCAAGCACAAGGAAACATGTTTTTCAAGCTGTCTGCAACTGCCATTGCAGCTTCTGTACTTTAGTTAAAAAACAAAAGTAAATGGAGGGTATGCTGTATCAATGGGAGGTAGCACTCAAGCTGATGGTGCAGCACTGTTAATTACACAATACTTTTATTGAGTAGTTCAGTGGTAATTCTTACTGCTATTCCTCCTTAATAAGATCCATTGTGCACCATAAAATAGTAAGTAGGACACAGTTTGTATTCCACATGCATCTCATATCTCTTTAGCAGGTTCTTCCATATCCATAATCTCATCATTATTACTATTACCCTCAGAAGACAGTTGACTTGCATTAATCAGACAGGCTGCCATTCCCTTGCCAGATTTTCTGCAGTTTTATTGTGCTTTTGGACATTTTAATTAAGTTGAAAAATTAATTAAAATTCTTACCTTATTAATATCTCTTACCTTCCCCCTGCTCTGTAATCTATTATCACTGTTTATCATCACTGACCACTCAATTTCAGAATGGTCATGTAATGGGCAAGCACACCAGAAAGCCTACGTGATGAAAAAATGATAGGGTTTCTCTGAGATATGTTAAAACACTCAAGCTGATCTTTTATTTAAAGTATACATGAGTACCAGAGAAGTAAAAACAAACTGCTACAGCTCATTAAAGGCTATTCCGATTCTTCTCACTTACACTGTAGCTTAAATCCTCAAACCTTTCTTCTATTCTTGCATAGCTGGTTGGACATTGCCAGACTATAGACTGAATGAACTGAAGCCAACTCATTTAAGGATGTCATGGTATATCCCCAAGACCTGGTCACCAATCACATTAGTTAGAGTTTTGCAATATTCTTTATGGAAAAAAAAAAAATAAACAGGGATATATGGAAATTAATAAGGAGTCCATGGAAAATATTCTTAAAACATATATATTTTAATAAAACAGCCTTCTACTGATATTTTTAAAACAAGCTACAGAACTTGGGAAAGAACAGTTGTTTCATCATGGAATTCATCAGGGCAGTTTAAAATTCTGAAGAAGCTGCAATATTTTTTTACAAAAAAAAAAAAAAAGTTTTTAAGAAAGGGAGCCAGCCCTTAGTCAATGGCCAAGCTGGGTGCAAGGTACTGTAAGAGTCTGCAATCTTGCCCTCAACACTTAAGTTGGAGGTGCTAGCTGGGATCTCAGCTCTGTCGTGCTTGATTCTGCTCCAGCTCAAACAAAACATGATGCCTAGTCCAAAGCATCTGCAAGTGAAAGAGCAGATCCTTGTTTTAGTGCACCATTGCTGTGAATCACCTCTTTTTAGCAACCATAACATGTTTTGGCAATGGAGCAACTACAAATCACCTCTGCTTTATAACTTAAAGCGCTATCTTGGCCTTTTGTTAAGTGTCACTAAGGCACACCTGAGGCAATTCCTTATGTTTCAGCAGAGGTGGTGGAAGTGGTGGAAGATCAGACCCCTTCCGAGGCCTGGCGACCCTGTTTCCCATGAAGGAGAGAGGCAGCAGCAGTTACTGCAGTAACCCGCTGCGGGTTTCTACAGGGAAAGTACAGGAACAAGATCAGGTGCTTTAACAGATGCTGCTAATGATGCTGAACAGCTTTTAGGAAAAAAAAACATGGGACCTGAAGGAGATCCAGTGAGGATTAGGCTTTCCTTTCCCCAGGTAGGGACCTGAACAGTGAAGAAAGTTTGTCTTAGATAAGGGATATGGCTCAGGGCAGGGTTAAATCCCACCTATGGACACACTGTATGCAGAGAAGATAAAGACATTACCTGTCTCTGCCACGTTTGTAACTGGAGTTATGTAAGCAACTCTAACTCTACTGCTCAGTAGAGATAGACAACAGCAAGGGAAAAATGAATTGGAAAAAATCCAAGAGTTTTCCAGAAAGAAGGATGATCTGTGACACAGATACCCAAACTGCTTATGTTTTAAATCCTTTTAAGAACAAAGAGCTTGTTTTTAATTGGTGTCAGAGTTTCATGAACAAAGGTCTTCACCCACTTTTTTTTTGAGTAAATATCTAGATTACCAGAAGACAATGGAAAAAGAATGCCCAGTATCACTTAGCTCCTAACAAAAAGCACTTTGAGGTAGTTTAAAGCTGTATTTCCTATCGAAGCCAACGAAGAAGCTTCTGAATTATTTAGTAATCTCAGGTCTTTCAAAAGGAGAAGAAACTCATTGCACAGTTCCATGGGACTTCGACGAAGTTGTGTGGGTAGGAGTATTAGATATTTATTCACCATGGACTTTGATAAATAATTTACCAGTTCAACTGTGACTAACAGTATTGGTGAATGGTGAGATCTCTGCAGTGAGCAAATAGAAATGTTTCCTCTGTTGAGTGCTCAGGTGAGGTACCAAGCTCCTAACAGAAATCCAAGATGCATTCTGTAGAAGTCAGTGAGGCAGCCAGAAAGTTTCGTAGTATGTGGACAAAAGTATTCTTTTCTGTTCCATAGCGACCACTATGGATCCAGTCTTACCTGCCTTAGACAAAATTAACAGGTTTATTGATGTAAGCTTGGACTACTGGATCATAGGCACCCCTCATGCAAAGCAGTGATGCTTTTCACACAGAGATATCAGAGAGCTAAGGGAAGTGTCTTATTTTTATAGTGACCAAATTAAATGGTTATGAATCCTTCTGCTCAGGAGAGGAGCAGAGCACTTGCAGCCGTGCATACAGAGAGGGAGTGTGCTCTCCTCTAACGCTGCTAAATGCACAGAAGCAGAATTTATGCGCATTCCTAAATAGTGTATCTTTCGCTTTCCTTTTAAATAGGTGGCCCAGAGGCCATCTTTAAACCTCCTATCCCACTCCTCTTTTGAACTAACCCATTTATACTCTTTCAGTTGCCTTTGCACATTATCGAGCAATAGTGACATCAAGTGGTGTAGTTTAGCTGATCGCTAGTAATTTTGCTTCCCTACTCCTTCCCAGAGCAGCTATCGATTGTCATCAATCCTTTCTGTAAACGGATCTGAAATAAATCTATTATTGGACATTTATCCTGTTGAGGGTATTGCTCATCAGCTTGATTTAAGTTGTGTTTATATAAGATTATAATATGATTTACAAGAGACCTTCCAACTTTTCACTGCATGGTAGTTTTAAAGTTCTCTTATCAGAAATATGCCTGTATAATCCTGACTACAAGAAGATTAAAATCCTTCTTCTCCTATGTGATCTGTAGCACAAGGCAGATGGATGCAGCAGGAATGAGTATTATTTATTAGTTGTATTCAATATATGTCTAGTATGCACCAGGAATTAGGGCTCTGTTGTGCTAGAGACTGCAGACGCATGAGGAAAACTGTTCTCAGGACCAGAAAGCTTGAAGTAACCCCCAATGAAAAATGAAAAAGGTGGGAGCAGTCAGCAGGTGGGAGAGCACAAGCCCGTAATGACACAGAAGTAGCACACCAAAGAGTGTCCTGCCCCCACCAGCTTCCCAAACAGCAAGAACCCAGAACAAGACTCTCATTTAGGGCCACACATTCCCTAAAGGTGTGGAAAACAGCTGTGATAGCAGAACAAGCAGTCTCGGTTAATGGTATCTGGCAATGCAACAAGGTGCCAGGATGATCCAAGGACTCCAAAGTCCATCCATCACCGAGAGCCACAGCAAAACTCTGCGATATCCTCAGTGGCAGTTCCACCTCTGCATCCCAAAACCTGCAGCTGAAAATGTGCAGCTTTTCCTTCAAACTTACCAATGCTATGTACGAATATTTCAGAGAGATGTGCCAGCTGATCAGTACAAAGGATTCTGAAGACATTGTCATCACATTCGCAGTCATGCATTTTATTTTCTGATTCTTGTGAGCAACTGACATAGCTGTATGGTTACTGATCCTAATTAGTTCAGTAAACTCTCCTTGAATCCTGAAAGTTTTCTGACCCAACATATTAAGTTCCTAAGCCCATTCCCCAGGCAGGATAGGTCTGACCAGTGTCAAACAAAAGGGTTTGGAAGTTGCTTAGCAGGCAGCACCTGCTCCAGGCAGCTTCCCTCCTAAACCACAGAACACAGGGGCTCCAGCAGCTTCAACACATTTCCTGCCTTGAGGCCCTTTAGGGCATGAAGTGAAGATGTCAATACAGAGAAATGAGAATCGATGATTTGGAAAGGAGGATTATTTTATTCTCCTTCCTCCATTAGGGACCGTGACAGTGTACATGACATAGGGGAACTTGGCGTCTTTTCAGAGGTACTTCTCAGTTTCCACCACGGCGGACATGCCTACAAAGGAAACCAAGGGGACGTGACATCATGAGGATGCCAGCTTTGATCTAGTAGCATGAAGAGCAAAATCAAAGAAGGCAAAAAAGCATAAGCCTAAGTGTGACTATACTGAGGGGCTGGAAGAACAAGAAAGGGGCATGGTGAGGGTTTTTTGTTCTCCACACCAAAGGCAGTGGGCACAGCCATATAACCACACGGGATCTCACGTCTGTGGCTGCCCAGCCCTGGTGCTCATCACCAGGACACACCGGAGCGCCCAGTTCTCCTTGTGTGGAGCCTGTGTAGGGCACCCTCAGTGGAGCTGTTACTCACGGTAGCAACCTAGCAGCACCTAGCACTGAGTCCTCTGCCCCTGCTAAAATCACACCTTCATTTCTCTGGTTCCTCTGCACCAGAACAGGAAAACTGGGTTTCCTGTTAGAAAGAAGAATAAAGGACCAGTCTGACCATGTATTTTTCTTTCTTTTTTTCCTAACTTTTACACAACCGAATTCCCATTTCCTTCCCCCTAGCACTGAGAAGTCAGCTGGTTAACACAGAGACTCTGTGTGATGGCAGAGGCTGGGAGGCCCAAATTACAGGCCCCACTGCCCCGTGCTGTAAGACAGCCCTGGTTATTGCTGAATACAGATGCAAGTGAGAGAACATGTTCTTCATTATTAGTTATTCACCATGTGTGCTCCAACATTCATTAGCCTCCTGTTTAACTAGAGTTATTCAAGTAAGGAGCAGAGACAATACCATATGACTTATGTGAACACTCACACTCCGTGAATAATGAATAGCGAATAGCCAAAGTGAGCCTCTCAATGGACTGGAAATGCTTTGTCCAAGCTGTTTAACAAATACTCAGGAATAATATTCTCATAGCCTGACATTGGATCTTGTTGAGGAACAATTGATGTACAAACCCCACCCCTAAAAACAGAAAGCAAAACTAAAAAGGACCCTGACTTTTCTCATTTTACTTACAGTGAATAATCTCAGTAGGCTCTGCTTGCTTACAAATATGGGAAATTTTCCCTAGATCACAGAAAGGGGAAACATATATATATGTTTATACATCTACACTCAATCTCTTTTTTTCTTGCCGTTGTTACTGCTTTCTGCAGTTTTCTGGATGGCAGTAATATTGAAATAATTGCCTCTGACAGCAGACTGTTAAGTGGAAGCACAGTGGAAAAGTAGGACACTGCTCCAGCCGTACAGGAGTTCATCCGGGCGAACTTCAGAGGGAGGGATGTTCTTTCCAGTAGCGAGTTGCCTAAGCTGGGTATGGGGACTATGCAAAGTGAATGGATATCGCCAGACACAGAGCTGCTCTGTCATTCCAGCCTGTCAGGGTCTGACATTTACTCAGGCTTCCTCATGTTGAGTTGTCATGTTCTGTTGAATTCAGTTATCTACCTAGAAATGAGAGGTGGCAGGATCAGAACTATGAGACAAAGAAGATTATGGGAGCTGAAATTATCTTCTACAAAGCAAATTTAAAAAAAAAGTTAACTAAAAAATTAAAAAATAAAATCAAAGCTAGATATATCTCCTTGCTGTTATACCAATAGCAGGAAGACTGGAAAGATATCCACACCCTATGCATGTGTGGGTTGAATAGGAACTTAGAAACCTCTCTAAAGGACTTGGGAGACTGTTGAGAAGATGCTCAAGTGTTAGGCTTTCAAAGCGATTGAAACTCTAACAGCGTCCAAAATGGCCATGTCTTCTGCAGTGTGCTCTCTCACAACATGCTGCGAGCCTTGACTTTAATTGCAGACTCAAGCTGAACACAAGGAGCTTGATCCTAATGCAAAGTTTAGCTCAGCTTACCAGAAGGGTCCAAGGTACCTTTGTAAGCAAATTGTGCGTAGCCTCTGCACTTTTAGGTGTAGCACATATCATCATCCCTGGGAAATACGTGATCTACCACAAAAAGAAATAGGTAGACTCAGCATACCATTTTTTCCCCTTGCAATCAGAAACAACTTTTATTCTTAATATGAGTTCAAACACACCTCTTGGTCCATTTTATTTCATATTACTCAATTTTGTACTTTTGCACAGGAGCCATAAGTAGGGCTTCAGATAGAGTGGAAAATCCCAGAGCTGTGTTAAAAAAATTCCAGATGTAAAGCAAAATGGATTAATACACTTTTCTACAAAGTGGTAAAATGAAAACACGTCTGATGGACTTCCACACAGTTTGCCTCAGGCAAAGAGCATTCCATTAAAGTAAAAATACATTTAGTTAGAGCAAATTAAATGTTCCCAAGGAGGAATAGCTTAAGGTCAAAGGTGAAGCCACTTTACTTGAACACATGTTTTCAATCTGTTTGACCTCTGTGATCAGCAAAGCTCAGAAGTGCAAAGGGGAAGAAGCTTAAAAGAGATTGGGAAGAATAGAAAGTAAAGAGTAATGCATAAGACAGCTGCTTAATATAGGCATAAACTCCCCCTACTAAAAGAGAAAAAGTTTTGAAGAGTTCCTCTGTTCCTTCTTGGGGTAGTAAAAGACCTGAAAGATCCTGACTATATTACAGAGTAGTGGTTTTTTGTTTTGTTTTGTTTTGTTTTCTCATTAGTTGAGATGGAAAGAATAACACTTAAGCTGTTATGGCAGGGAAGAGTGGCTGATGGTGAACATGTCTGAAAGGACCCAAGAGAAGTGAAGAAAAAACAAAAGAGCAAAGGAAGGACCATCCTTCTGCTGAATCAGTGCCCTGTTTTCCAGCAGCTCGCTGACAGCCACTTTGCTGGGCACATCTGGGCCCCAGAAACCCACGGGCTGGAGCAGTCAGACAGAGAAGAGCAGCCCGCCAAGACACCAGGCACCAGAGACTCCCCACACGAGCCACTTGATGACTTAGGTGCAGTGCAGAGGTTCAGTGCCTGCCCTGGCTGATTTACCAGACTTGCCTGAGCTCAGCTCTTATCCCCACAGTCTAGGCAGACCAAGCAGGTAAGGGGCAAAGGAAGAGCAGATGCAGGAAAAAAATATGGTTGAGTGTTTTCAGCTGCCTCCCCTCTTCTTCTCTCTAATAAATACCCCAAGTCATGGTCATCTTCAACACAAAGTGAATGTTGGGGGCACAAAATGAAATGTGACCAGATTGAAAACAAACATATAAATAAATAAACCTTCATCTTGACGCTGTTTTGGAGCTTGCTGACTTGAGTAAATGCAGAATACAAACTGCAAACCCTTTTATTGCCCGCCATGGGTTCACAATCCTGCTGACACGATGCATTCACTGTCCTGGCAGCCAGCATAGGACTGGATTCCCCTGCTGCTAGCACGAGAGGGGATCCTCTCAGCAGCGCTGTCCCTCGCAGTCTACATTAATCAGGACAACAAGAATGGGTTTTGCTTCACGCTCTCAACAAGAGGCTGACACACACCAGAAGCCCACAGATCCTTTAGACAAGCCAGGCTTACCAAGGAGCCACATTTGGTCAGATTACTGTTTTAAAGCCAGCCTGGTAGCTACTCAGTATATCACAACTCATCTATTTGCTATGGATTTGCAGATTCATTGGCCTGTTTCCATCCATGACAGCTGTGCTATTGCCTGTACCACTGCAGGAAGAAGAGAAAGGTGCTTTAGGTCCTTCCTGAGTTATTTTACTGTGGATTGATCCATCTACAATGCTGCAGCTGCTGGCTGGACCCCAGTAGCTCCCTACCCACCCGCACGCTAGCGGGCACCAGTGCCACCAGTGTGTCTGCTGCGCACAGTCCTGGGCTCAGCTGTGGTCTCCTGGCCTGTCTGCTCCCTTTTGTGCAAGGAAGATTTAAGTGACACATCCCCCTTGATTTTCAGCATGTGTTTATCTTCTCCGTTGTTTCAAAGAGGAAGATAACCATAAATGCCTTCTTCAAAATGAGAACGTGTCTGAATCTCTGCTAAGTCCTGGTCAGGAGTAGCAGCTCTGAGTTTGCCGCCAACCCTTGCTCCCACCAGTCATGAAATCTCAAAGCCAGCACGTCAGGCAGTGTGAATGAGGAGAGCTGAATCAATTTTGATGGTCTGATGCAGACAGAAATCGGTCAGAAAGCTGGCAGGCAGCAATCAGAAAGTGCACAGCCACCTAGCAGCTCTTCCAGACACAAATCACCCAGAACTCCTGACCTGTTGAGAGTCAGCCCCGTGCTGCCCACCTCGCATCCCGAGCAGGTCCTGAAATCGGCTCAAGTCACTTGCAAGATCCACCCTATTTACACCCCACCAAATGGCCGCAGTGCCTGCAAAGGGGAACACTACATCCGCTGGGAGCAGCTCCATGGCGGGAGCAGGCCATGCCATGTGGCGAGCACCGCCATTCACACTTGTCATTTGCCACACGCACTGCATGCCTCGGACAACTGCGACCTCATAAATTATAGCGTGGTGTCACAGAGCACCTGTGGGGAGATTTGGGGAAAGAGGCGCAAAGAAGCCATGAGCACGTCGAGGGGATCCGCGGGCAGAGGCGCTAGAAGTGCACGCGGCCGCTGTGCCCTGCAGCTGGTGCAGCTTCTCCCTGCTCTGCGCTCCCATCTGCGCACAGACTTGCATGGGCGGCTCTGGAGGGCAGCAAGCAAGCCAGCACGCCAGGACCACCCTTTGCACAGCTCGGCCCCTCATTGCCGTGGGCTCTCATGCTCGGGACCCGCTCAGCACCACACAGCCGGGGGCCCTTCGGGGTCGGGGCAGCATGCAGCAGGGCTTGCAGGGCGCTGGGGCTTTGCACATGAGATGAGGAGCAAAGATCCCAGTCGCTTCCCTTTCATCTCTCTGTACCGCCGAGGTCTCTGCTTTCCCCGTGTTTTATTCAGCGTGCGGCGTGACTCATCTGCAAGCACAAATTACCTTGCTAAAGTATTCTTAGGAGAAATAATTAGCCACAAGCACCTCCTCTGCAGCCTCCTGTATCTGCCTCAGGGGACTGGGGCGCTTGACATAAATCATTTAGTCCCGAGCCCTAGCACACACCTTTCCCAAAGGAGCCCGTAATTGGCAAAGTAGTTGCCAACTGGGTTTAAAGTGATTTGAAATTGTTTTCCATACAGCCTTGCTGATAGCAAAAGGTTTCCCCTTTTCCTCAAGCATGAGTTACAGTAACATGATTGAATGTAACCAGTTATTCAGTTCAAGCTGTGATTCTGATACAGTATAGACAATATAAATTCCCCAGAGCTCCGTGAGGCCACCTCAATGGTCCATTTAAGTCCAATTCAATTAGGCTCACTATAGTTCTTAGGATTTCTTAGGTATGTTTGCAGCAGCCTTGGGGTTTGAATGTGAGAACAGTATTCATCTAGGAGTTTTAAATTAGGTCTCAGGTGTCATCACTCTAAATGAATTATTACAGTGGTGTGTTCGTGCCATTACAGGTAAGGTTATGTTAGTGTCTCCACTCAGCCATTTTAACGCACTCAGAGTTGGAGCTTGGTATGTAAGGTCCTTGCCTTACAGTGACTTTTTTAACCACATCTTTTTAATAATTAGGCTTCCTGACACCAAACCAGATTTAAAGCACATGTAAACCAGTTGTTTACTTCCAGCTGCTGCAGAGTCGTCAGCAATGCAGCTTAGGACATCCCGCGATGTCTGTAGCACTGCCACTGTGCTCCTCCTGATCATGAATCAGGAGCACAAAGTCCCCGTCCTGCCCTGCAAACAGGCGGGCGACAAACGATGAGCGCGGGGCCTGCAAAGAAATCATAGAATCACAGAATGCCTAAGGTTGGAAGGGACCTCTAGAGGTCATCTAGTCCAACCCCCCTGCACACACAG
>JAWLRI010000996.1:1901548-1921442 GCA_034781795.1 Crypturellus tataupa
AAAAGAAAAAGAAAAAGAAAAAGAAAAAGAAAAAGAAAAAGAAAAAGAAAAAGAAAAAGAAAAAGAAAAGGAAAAAAAAGAAAAAGAAAAAGAAAAAGAAGTGACAAAACAAAAAGGCTGGCGATAGAAAAAAAATGGGGAGGAAAATCTGCTACTACAAACATACTAACCCATACTACTAAAACACCACCACAATTTGTTGTTCTTTGCTCTTTACAGACACAATCCTATGAACTCCTGCTTTGTTTAGCCCAACAGTCTGTCATTGTCAGTTGTCTTGATGTTTCACTGGGGTTTGAGTAGAGAATGTGAAATACTGTGTTTATATTTGTGATACGTTATGATTTTTAAATATGTGCATATTCAGCCTGCTCTGACCACACAGTTGAGTTACAGCTGTTCTGACCCCCTCTAACTCTCTACAGCCAGCAAAAATCTGCCAAATTCCAACGTGATTTGCCTTTCTCTCTTTAACTACCTCAGGATCTTTAGTTATGGATTTTGCTGCCTAAGCGGATGTCTGAATTTCCAGATAGCTCCTACAGCTATAACTTCCAGGTGGCTGTCATACCCCTTCCTCTGTAGGAATGGCCTGGGGGGCCAGGGCAGACATCTAGCTAATGTGACATCTTCTTTCCACTGTGGTCAAAACCAGACGGCCAGAGAAGAGCAGAGTAAATCGGCAAGCACATAGTGACATTTTACCTGTCTGCCTCTCCAACCTTTCTGCTCAGTGATTTAGCTTTCCAAGATGCTGAGGGCCTTTTCCCCCTTTAAATGTCAGTGTTATACCCACTGCTTCTATGACCACAGGCACCGCTCTGTAATGTGCTTCATTTTTCACCTTTTTCTTTGCAGAGGCAAAGTCCCTCTTGTTCACCTGGCGAACTGAGTCATCTGACATTACATTTGCACTTTCCCAGCGGCCAGCAGGCTTCAGCTACTAAACCATCATCATCTAGACTTCCCCTGTGGGCATAATATGCTAATTTATACCCACAATCAAGCATCTGTGATACCATTTGTGCAGTAGATACTGTGGAGGGAATTGATGGTTATTCAGATCTTGTGTTAACTGAGGAAAAACTGATTTATTCCCCCACTGAGTGGAGCAGTTACTAAAACCAGGGTGGATGAACTCTCCTTTTGCAATGTGCCTTGGCTGCATGCTAATAGTTTGGAGTCTAGATAACTCATTCATTGGAGAAACTTTGCTCTCTGAATTATTCACTTATTCAGCCTACTAAGCCAGATAATAAGAGATGGCAGAACCTTGCCTCATGTCTCAGAGGGTATATTAATATCTTTTAAACATTCATACTCTGCCCAAATATATATATTTCAAGACTTATTTTTGCCTGAATTCTTTTTCTTTCATTAGTCTGATAACCTTTTGTTCTAATTTTGCTTGTAACATGAAAGTTTGGCTGGGAATAGAGCCATGCTTCTGCATGACGGAAGAAGACTGGTTTCCATTTTTTAGAGAGATATTTGAGGAAGCTCAGCATTTATTCTCTATGATAGAAAAATCCTAGGACCATGTCCCTCTTCCATGTCCTATAAATGCTGTCTGTATCTAAAGACTGTAATTTCCAAATCCATTTAAAACCAAAACATTCTATCTGTCTTTATGGCTGAGTCTTCCATCACCTTCTGTCTTGACTACAGCAACTTTTCTCTGAGGTAAAACCCAAGATACACATCACTGCTTTTCACTGTGCTAAACAGACTCAAGACAGCCTTTTGCAGTTGCCTGCATTTCTCTCATGCCGATGCTGCATTTTGAGTTTGAGTTCTCACTTCCAGTCCTTGCTTCACAAGGTTCAAGCTTCCTGAAGCACAGACCCCGCTGCCTTCTCCTTGAGGGCCTTGCTCCTCTGTCTGCTGTGGCTCTCCGATTAGTCACACACAGCAAAATGCAGCCCCTGCTCCCTCCTCACACTTTCTCCTGCATTCATCCCCCTGCACAGAGCCATTGTGATGTCCTCAAGCTGTTACCTACTCCTCCAACAAAAATGTAGCCCTAAAATCCCATGTCAGGGTCATCTGAGCCTCAGAGGAAAAAAAGGTACCAGAAGACTCCTTACTAGCAAGCACTTTAGCATTGCTATTGCTCTTATGTGCTTCTTACTATATCTTGCGTTACAGTGAGCAACAATACAGAATCCAGCAACAGAAAGTTTGGACAAGATAGAGCTGAGATACCATCCCTGACTCCTTCAAATCTCTCTTCAAAATCCAATTCTTCCCAGATGTCTGAAGATTGAGAAGGACCTAGCAACAGCAGAGAGCTTTTCCTTCACATACTGATTTCCTGAAATTATCACATGTGTATCAAAGCTGTCAACACTTTCTCCATCAGCCACCAGTTCGTTCTGTGGTTATAAAGCACTTAGCACAAGCGGTTCTTTGTCCTGCTAGTCTTTTAGTCTCCAGTAGCACAAATTATCACAACATCCAGTTGCCCCTTTCTCCGCCCTTGGAGCAGAAGGTCTTGGAACACCAGTTGGGGACTGGGTCACCCCATTCCATTTTACCTTATCTAGTGCAATGGACTCTCATCCCAAGCTCCTCTACACAACTAATAAAACATAATAATACATAGCAAACCTTGACTCATATTGCTTTTTTCTCCATTTACTCCTACCATAGGAACTGCTGGAGTGCTCAAATATAATAATGTTAATGAGGTCAGGCATAATTTTGAATGTATATTAGGACAGTTTCCAATCACAATAAGGTGAAACAGATTTTTTTTCCCTGAGGCCTATTTGCTCTGAGCCATTATTTACCTCTGGTTCTTGATAACCCTGCTGTGCTAATGCTGTTTCAACAGAGATTTTTAACATTTAATGAAGGTGCTATGTTAGTTAGCTTTTAACCAGCTGATTGTGGTATTCTGCATTGCTGAACTTAATTCCTCTCCCCAACTCCTTTTCTTTTTCTAAGCATTACATTTCATTTCAACCAAACCAGGCCAAATTTAAACTTAGGCAAACTTTCTAATGATTTCTCCACTTCCAGGTAATAAAGCCACACATGAAGTTATACACTGAGTTATACACTGAATTATACACTGAGAAATAAGTAGCACAGATAGTAATGGATGAGTAAAAAGAATGACACAGCGAGTGCTGTTTTAAGAAGAATTAACATTTTAAAGGAGAACAAGGGACACACAAGGACTATGCCTGGCCCATTAGTATGAGCAAGGGAAAGACTCAAAGAAAGTCATTCTTGGACATTTTATGGCAAAACCTTCTGTTTCTGATTTTTCCTTTTATAGATACAGAAGCTGAAAAAAATCCAATATATACATATATTAGCACCTGTAGAACATGAAGGTGACTATATCCCTCTGAGGTATCTGTGGGTGCTATAGGTCTATGCTGCAATACCATCTAGCTCAAAGCAACCGCCATCTCTTCACACCAGATGGATAAAGGAAAGACAATATCAAATTTTCTGGCAAGTAGTTTAACACTTCCTACATTCTAGGACTTTAATTATATCCAGGTGGTGTCCAGGTGCAGTTGTCTGGACTATCTCCATTGGGCACATTTGCTTGCAGAGTAGTATGATTGGTGGTTTGTTTTTGTTTTAGAAAAATGTGCTCTCCTGGCCTTTTATTATGGGTTATGCCCCTAAACTGAATAGCAGCTAATCAAAGTCATAAATAAAAGAAGCCACCTCTGACAACTGAAAACACTTCTAAAATAGTTATATACTTTGCTTGGCCTCTCTGATCTTTCCAAAATGTACAGCAAGTAGATTTTAAAAACATGTAGTATTATTCTTGCACGGAAAAAAAGAGGTTTTCTTCTTCTCTGTGCTCCTGAGAAAGTTCATTTTACCATGGTATTTAAAAAAGAACTTGAACTTTATAAGGTAACCCATAAGAAGTCAGAATTGTGTCACCAATAGGTTATATGCACCAGAAGACACAAAACATATACTTTGGGGGGCAAGGGACAATAATCTGCCCTAAATTCAACCACTAGATTTAACTATGCCCAACAATCTCACTATAGTCATATAGAACATCACTAGACATTAGAGAGGTAAGTGATGTCAAAATCAAAGAATCACAAAGCAGCTGACATTGGATGGCACCTCTAGGTATCATCTGGTCCAATCCCAGGATTCAAGCAGGATCTCAGGTTCAAGCAGGATCTCCTAGAGGAGGTTGCCTAGGATTATGTCTGGTCAGACTTTGAATATCTCCAAGGATGGAGACTCCACAACCTCCCTGGGCAGCCTGTTCCAGTGCTCAACCACTGTCACAGTAAAAAAGGTTTGTTCTTATGTTCAGACAGAATTTCCCAGTTTTCAGTCTGTCTCTCACAGTCCATCACAGGACTCCACTGAGGAGAGCTTGGCCCCAGCCCCTTCTCTTCCCATCATATATTTCTAAACACTGATAAAAGCCCCCTTGAGCCTTCTGTCCTCAAGGCTGAGAAGTGCCAGCTCTCACTCTCAGTCTTTCCTCATGAGAGACGCTCCAGCCCCTTGATTGTCTTACTGCCCCTTCAGTAGCCTTGCTCCAGTATCTCTATGTCTCTCTTCTACTGCAAAGCCAGCACTGGACACAGTTCTCCAGATGTGGTCTCACCAGTGCTTATTAGAGGAAGGATCCCCTCCTTCAACCTGCTGGCAATGCTCTTCCCAACATGGCCCAGGATGCCGTTGACCTCCCTTGCCATAAGGGTGCATTGCTGGTCCATGTTCAACTTGTCCAACAGGCCTCCCAGGTCCTTCCCTGAGAAGCTGGTATCCTGTAGGTCATACCCAATCCTGTACTGCTGGATAGGTTATTCTCTCCCCGGTACAGAC
The DNA here is from genome assembly GCA_034781795.1 of Crypturellus tataupa. Taxonomy (NCBI): domain Eukaryota; kingdom Metazoa; phylum Chordata; class Aves; order Tinamiformes; family Tinamidae; genus Crypturellus; species Crypturellus tataupa. Next base: position 1,906,382 of record JAWLRI010000996.1, read on the forward strand.
CTTCCTCTATTGGTCTTCATGAGGTTCCTCTCTGCCCATTTCTCCAGTCTGTCAAGATCCCTCTGAAGGGCAGCAAAATCTTCTGGTGCATCAATCACTCCTGCCAGCTTTCTGCCATCAGCAAACTTGATGAGAGTGCATTAAGTCCCATTATCCAAGTCATTAATGAAGATTTTAAACAATATTGACTCCAATATCAACCCCTGGGGAATAACAGGGGTTATTATAGGAAACCATAGCATCCTAGATCTAGATTAGCAATGAGATGCTTCTAATGGTAGTATCATCTGACAGATACCATTAGCTGGGATAGTCAACAAGTGTCTTTATCCTCAGTGACCTTCATTCACCAAACATGAGATGATCAGAGTTAAGATTTTTTTGCTTTTGGTTCATATTAAAGGCACTGTACAAGATGGCAAATCACAGAAAACAATTTTGTTGCAAGCAATTACAAACTGATTCAACTTAAATTAAACAGAAAACACAGCAAAATTGTTTTGTAACAAAGATTATTGATTTCACAAAAAAATAAGGGTAAACCAGGTGAACTGAATCTTGAATCAGAGAAAATGTGCAACTTCCCTAAGACACAGGAGATCAGTGAACTCAGATCAGAAGGAAAAGAAAATTTCTCACCTTATGTTAGGAAAGCTCTGTCGCAGGATTCTTCAAGTTTGTTAGCAAGTCTCTTTGATAAAGTAATCAAATTGTGGACAGTTCCGTAGGACTCGGAAAAGGCAAATGCATGACCTTCAATAAAGAGGTGAAAAAATGGACCCACATTAGCAGGTCTATTAGAGGCACTTCTAATAGCTTGCAAGGCTTTAACACAGAATTCTTTGGGGAGTCTAATTAATGATGCAGAGGTAAAAGCAATATGGGATAAAATGCAACATGGGTTTACTAAAGGTAGACCTTGCAAGACTAACTCAATTTCTTTCCTTGAAAAAGTAACTCTGAGTGTATCAGGGGAGAGATTGCGAGAAAAACAGAGAAGCATTCATGTCTTTGTATGAGGCCCAGGTGATACCATATGGAAAACTGCATACAATGATGGTCACCCATGTTTAAGGGAGACGTGCTACAGCTGGAAGAGGCACAGAAAGGTCAGCAGAAAGATTAGGAAAACAGATACGAGAAGACTGGCTGTTCAGCCTAACAAAGGGGAGAATGTCTGGGCACATGTAAGTGCTCTAGAGGAGGAAGACCTACGTATAATACAAGACAGCACCGGCACAACGAAGGCAGGCATGATCCCAGTGTGACTGGGAAAGCCATGCAGTCATGTCTAATAATCACACAATGCAGAACTATACCCCACACCAGACAAAGGCTCACAGAAAGATGCTTTTGCTATATCCTTGCACTGAACCTATGCATCCAGTGGGGTCTGGAGGGAATTCAAGCTAACTGCAAAGCCAAGGTGTTCATGCAGAGGTTTCCAAGAACACTGTGGGACAGAAAGCTAATTTAATCTCAGGATGTGCTTGCACTATTTAAGAAGTCATGGTCCAACTAAGTAGCCTGTGAGAGCAGGGGCATCTCAGGCATTCAGGAGCTGTCTTTATCTCCTCATTTCCCACTTGACGCTTCTCAAAGACCATTGCTATAGTTTTACGTAAGACACATTTCTCTAAACTAACTTTCAAATCAAATTATTCAAATTAATTCATGTTAAGAAATACAGCATAAAACTAGCATTACTATTAATTTTGCAAAACTGGAATGAAAAGCAAGGTTACTTGAAAACCCTTATAACTGGGTCATTTCAATAATTCACACAATTTATATTCAAAGATTCTGGATTTTAATATCAATGAATATTATCTTGAAAATAATTTATCATGTGAATAATGCAATAAAATTAGGACTAGAAATAAAGCCCGGTAGCAATAAGCAGGTATTGGTATAGTTACAGGCTGGCTATTACTAGCCGCTACTGCAGACTTTTCCCCATATGAGTAGGACAACTTACACAGAACCTGATTCAGCTTCACAGATTTTGTTTCTAATTAAATCAGTTGGACTTTAAACAAGCATCCCTCCACTCTTTGATTTGAGTAACTCTTCCTATAAGCATAATTTCTTGCTATTTGATTAAGTTAACTAGATTTTAGAAAATCTCTGGATTCCTAGCACAGATACTGCAAAATATGGCAATTTTGGAAATATTTTTGGCTTTTTCTTACTGTTCTGGAAGACAAAGGAAATCTCTATCTCAAAGGATAGAGATGGAGAGAAATCTCTGTCTCAAAGGATTTCTCCAACTGTGATATTTGCAAAGTAATCATAAGAGATTAGCAGTGCTGTATAAGGGCATGGCATTTTCAATCAAAATTTTCTTAAGCAATCCAGTCATAAAAGAAATTGCAATGGCTCACAGTGATCAGTAGGTCCACAAAGTTTGGGAGACACTGTTGGAGTAAATGGAGGTCAAGATGACTGGACCAAAAAAAAAAACAAGGAAATGGTTTTATGTTATGATCCCAATTTTAATACATACCACCCTTAATGTCCAATTCAGTGGTCATTGGCAGTACTATTAGCATTAACTGATCAGCAAAATAGGAACTGTGAGCAATGGCAGGAAGGCAGTAGAGTAGAAAGAGGGATGGCTGGCCATTCACAGTGTGTAGAGTCCATTTCCACTTTGAAGGGGCAAAGTGCTATGTGGATATAAGCACCATGTTGCTGGGGAACTCATGCAGAGATCTCATTTCACAACCTCAAGACCCCATAAGTATTTACAATTTTTCTAAATTAAGCCTCTAGAACAATGATCACAGATTGTAGCACTATACTCTTCATGCTTTCACTAACTATGCACTACCTCAGAAAATCAGAATTAAAACAAAAGGAGGAAAAAAAGGCAAAAAAATGTTTACACCTTTAATGTGTTCGCTGTCTCAACTATAGCTGCAAATAAAGGACAAATTTTCCAAGTCAGCTTCCAGTGAACCATGTCCACTAGCTCATTAACATTTGGTATATCTTCCTGTACTTACATTTCCTTTTAGGTAATTTCCTCCTTCAAACCCATCTCAGGCAAGTTGCTTTTCAATAGCTTGACCATGCCCATGCACTTAAGCTCAGGCAGAAGTTGTCAGGTCCTATCCTCCAAGCAGTGCTCTCTCCAGCTATGCGCTTTGATGGTCCCATCACTGGTGGCAGCACAGTTGCAGCCCTGGTAGCTGAAGGGTTGGTTACAGCTGTGCAACATGCAGAGAAATAACACAGAGGACTATCTACCTTCAGTACAACACTCCTGTTTTGAGTAGGAGATTGAGCCAAATGACCTTCACAAGTCCCTTCTAACAAAAATTATTTGAAGATGTGCTAACGGCCTCTTCATCCTCTTCTTCCATCTAAACAGTCTCACTGAAGCTGGAAATGATAAAGAATACCAGGACTCCATTCAATGCCAGCTTCCATCCACCTACAAGGACGCACTTCAAGATCAAGTCATAAGAAAACTACTTACAGCACTCCTAAAGCCATGAACATTTTGATTTGAAAAATAATAATTAAACTTTGGGTTTCAATCATTTTATTTCCATATATCAGTCTAAGATGTACACAAGGTCTCTGAGTACACTTTGAAAAAATGACAGATTAGAGGCCAAATGCTTCATAAGGAAGCCTTAAAATCTTTAAATTGCAAAGCTTCAGTTAAGCTGCATTAAGGGTTTAAGAAAATTTATTATTTTCTACTTGTCTAAATCCTTAAATCATCTTAAACTTTTATGCTCACACAAAGTCTTAAAATAAAAGAATGGGAGCTCACCATGTCACTGTATCAAACATTAATCTGATCAATATTTGTTAAAATTTAAGTCTGTGAATAAAAGTATGATACTGGTATGCAGTAATCATTTGCAGTAATCATTTGCCAAAACATAAAAATATCATTAAATGCCTCTCAGCTGATTTCACATATGCAGTGAACAACTGTGTGAAGTTTCAAACTTCAGAGCTACTTCAATCTCTGTATTACAGGCATAAGTTTAGGGACTCCACTTTGTCATTTATGAAGTTGTGGACCACTGTAAAAGGGGAAATTAGACTGATGTTATAGCATTTTTTATGACTAAAAAATGCATTCTACAGTATTCAAAGCTTTCTGTATGAATAAATGCATTCAATTTATTGTGTAAAGATTTATTTCCCTACAATGGGGGTTTAGTCACAAGTTGCACAAAATACACCATTATAGTGAAACATATATAATCCAGCAGCAATCTGCCTTCTACTTCCCTCCTCTTCCAGAGAAATCTTGCTTTCCCTGTTCTATCTAACTATAATGGTGTCTTGTCCGCTTGGGCTTCGCAGGTGGCTGTTGTCTCTCTCTTTCTCGACGCAGGAAAACACCTAAGCTGCGCTTCTCTCTTGACCAGCAAATCTGTCGATTATAACCTGGAAGCATCCTGAGACCACGTTTATACCATTAATTTGCAGAACTGAATAGGAGTCATTACCTTTTGGCCCTAGCGTGCACTAGGAATTAAAAGCATGATAGCAGCCAAAAAAAAAAAAAAAAAATCTTTCTGTAAAAATGTAAGTGTGAAACAGAAAGAATCAGAGGATCTGGTCCAATTTTGAACTCACAAGCCTGAGGGGAGTCACTAATTAAGCAAGCCTGTCATCAATTTGCCGTGCTATATTTGAAGATAACTTGAGCCTTCACAGGCCTGAGACATGCAGGCGCCCAAGGCACAGGATACCCAGATCCTAAACCGTGCCTCCTGGGCCTGCTGTCATGTCGCCTCCCTCAGCCCCTTGCCAAGATCTCCTTGGGGTGAGCCACAGCTTTCCAGTTAACCTCATAGCCGTGGAGGAGGTTTCAGCTGTTAAGAAATCTAATGTGGACACGAGGGGCCCTACCTGCCAGCAAGGCCCAGGCAAAGACAACAACCAGGGGGCAGTTTGCGAGGCTGCGCGGCGCTTTGCAGCGCCTTCCCAAACTGCAGGCTCCGCAGGGCCAGGGTGGCAGCTTCCCTCTTTCCTTTCAATTAACAAGTGGAAACAGAGAGGGGAAGCGCTGTGGAGCAGGGAGGAATTATTCAGGGTGGTCAAAGGAGACAAAGCAGAGGCTAATGGCCTAAAGCAAGAAGGAAGGACAATCCAAGATGAAAAGGTCCTAGCAGCAAGCTCAGCCAAAAAGCGCCCAGGGGAGCACTTACACGGGTGATTTTTGCTTTGGGAGGGTCTGGTTGGAGCAAGGAGAGGAGGTGATGGCCTCTGTGAACACTGTGACTTCAAGGGCAAGAAATAAACAGGCTTGGTGGAGGAATACTACACACAGAGAGCTGCTCCGTGGTGGGTGAGGTCGCCCCCGCTCCGGACCCGACTATAGGCTCTTTCCCCTCTAGGTATTTCGCTACACACCTGTCAAAAACTAGAGAAACCCCCTTTTTTACTTCAGAAATCTAGTAAACTACACCTATGTTATTAACATCCTTTTTAAAAAAACATGTAGTCAAAAACTAGCAAATGGTGAAAAGAAAAAGGTCTTTTCAGTTAAACCTGTTAGAGCTTCTCCAGCCCACAGTTGAATTTAGGGTGGCATTGAACCACACTTGTTGCTTTGCTGCTCTCTTTTCCATAAGAAATACATCTGCAAAAGTTTGCTAGATCTCTCTGCGGCATTTGATCCAGACGTTCCTCAGACAACCCTACCTAGCATCTGAGAGGTTATATGGGAAGATAGATTCAGATATGGCTCGACGTCTTTACCAGACCAGAGGTTTTCTCATTTGTTTGTTATCTTAGTAGGCAACTCTCAGGGGTCAGTAACCATTAGGTTGAGTCTTTCTACCTTCCTACCTTTCAAGATCTGTATGGTCCAAGCAGAAGTCAGGCAATTGAACACATTGCTATATTGATGCCAGCAGCATGTATATGCTTCTGTCCATATATCTTTTACCCATGGGAGTTTTTACTCATCCTAACTAAAGTGTGTTTCATTGCTCAGTTCTCCAAGTCAAGCAGTTAAAAAATAATAAGTGAAAACTATTTGACCCAAACCAAGAGGAACTGAGCTCTGCTTTTCCAGCTGTCAAAAATGACTTCACCGCCTAGGTCAGCATGGAAAAAACATGTAATCTATACATGAAACCAGATTGAACTGAAATTTTGCTAGATGAGCAAAAAAACTTATAAGAAGATTTTTTTCTCCTTTGTTATACCTTTCACTATCCAAGACACCTCTTCTCAAACAGTTATACCAGTTTTGTGTACCTACCCACCTCAGGGTCACTGGGAGCCCCAAATCTCCTCAGTAAAACCACTGATTTCAACCTGTAAGCCTGATCAAATAAGATGTGAGTTTTTGCCTAATGAGCTGGTCAGCAAGAAACTGCCAGGGACAGAGGTGCTTGATCACAGCCGTAGCTCCATCTGAAAATTTATTTCCCTCTGCAAGTTGGTTATGTTTTTATTCTATGTTCTGAAAAAAAAAACAAGGCAGCTTCTCTGCTCAGTACTGTCTGTTTTTGCAGATCTACTGTGGTGATTTGCACTCCACACCGGCTCCCCAATGGAGCTGACATCTCTCTTTTACTGCTCAGAGGCTGGAACAGGTTTAATTGTAACCTCCTGCTTTTCCTCCCTGCCTGCTTGTGTCCTCCCACAGTACCAAAGGACAACAAATGAAGCTGCCTCACAAGAAAAAAATACAGAGAGGTAGGACCTAGTGTCTGGACAATGCCCCAAAGCAGAGGTGTTCTCATAAGGAAAGTAAAACATCTTTTTGCCTCATTTTTCCTTTAAACTTTCATTTCCTCATTCTGTTATATGCACAGATATATAAATTGGCAAAGAAGGGAGAATTATTAAAAAAAAAAAAAAAAAGAAAAGAGAGAGAGAAATTAAGAAAAGAAAAAGAAATTAAGAAAAAAAAAAAAGGCAAGCATTTATGCACAGCTCCTCGAAGAGCCCTACCTGCATTTGTCCAGACAAGACAGAGGGGTTTGCCACTGAGTATGCGGCTGCACTGGCGAGCCTGAGGCTGGTGCTGTTAGCTCTGCATTAGGATGCAGAGGTTGCACCACTGTCTTGGTGCAGCGTCAACAAAAGGCCAACCGCACAGGCAGACCATGGTGAGGGAAGCCTGGTAAAGGCATGGTAAAGCAAGAAGTGCAATAATGGAAAGATACACAAGTGCACTGTAAGATTAACCAGCCTAACCAATCCATCGATAGAGACAGAAAAGAAATACTGTATCTATCAGTGTAAAACCAGAAAAGGCAGGCCATGGGTTAATCCAAAATAGCAATAGCAGAACAGGTTGAAAAATTACTGAAATCATTACTGAAATATAATATAAATAATGTAAACAAATAAACTTCAGAGGCTATACCCATTCCTTAACTTCCATGGCATTACTCCAGGAATTAATTTGACTCATGTCCTGTAACGTGGGCATTTGCACTGACACATTGTCTGTGTCTTGTCTTTGAGATCTGACTCTACTTGCAGTTGTCAAAAGCAGTTGTCAAATGCAGCAATAGCAGTTGAATGCAAATGTCTCAGCAGGGAACTCCACTAATTCTAACAGTTCAGACAGTCTCTCCCAGACAAAGAGCTTGAGCCAGAGTAAAAGCTGCTAAGACCCTTAGCATGGCAGGGAAAGGAAGAGAAGTGAGATCCATCCGCCTCTGCAAGTGCTCCAGCCCCAAAACCCAGATGAGCAGATCCCTTTGAAGATGTCTAGTAATGCATATAAGGCAATTTCATCTTCTGGTCTGTGCTGGCACAACTTTACTAAAAACGCTCCAGCTAAAGATCTGTTCTGCAGAAAACAAACGAAACACATATCTAAAGCCACAGCATCGACCTATATTAAGCACTAAAATAAGACGCTGACAAAAGGACAGGTCTCGCTCTTTTTACACTAGCAACTAGCACATATGTGGTTGTGTGATAAACTAGATAAGGTCTAAACTAACTAATCGGAAATAAAAATGGTTGCTTTTCATCTGGATCAGCTCCTCGGTTTCCTGTGCAGCTGCACCCATGCTTGTCCCCGGATGACGTGGGGCCGGGAGCAGCAGCAAGCAGGGTGGGGGCGCCGGGCAGCACGTCGCTGCTCCATCAGCTTCACGCGGTCACGAGGACAAAGTCTTTCATATCAGAGGAAGGGAGGTGTTTTTCTTTTTTCAATATGCTGGTACTGAGGATCTGCTCTCAGCTCAGCGGGACCTTCCGTCCTTTCTCATCGGGGAAAGGAAGCTGCGTTTTAAATGCAGGGCATAAGATGATTTCTATGCAGGGCAACTTAGGAAAAATGACTGCACTGACTTACTGTTATCTATATGACTAAAATTTTTTTTGCCAAAGTACCAAGTCCTTCCACTAATCTTTTCTGCTGTAGAGTAAATATTAGATGTCATATAACAGATCTGGTAGTTTTTTTAGCCGAAAGCTGCTGGTGTCAAAATAGGCAGTATTGTACAAACGGCACCTTTTGAAAAACCCACAGATTAGAAAAGGTTTAAAAATACCGTGTAGCACTAGTGACATCTGCAGGAACATGTCAGTTGGAACAGCAGTAGGGCAAAGCAGTAGGAAAAAGCCTGCCATCAGGCTTCCATAGGACTCTCTGCTAAGGAAAAGCAGCAGGTGTAGTCACAGCACCAGTCTTTACGTGCCGGCCAGGGAGGAATGGGCCCTCTCAATCAGTGTCACGCAGAGGCAAGACAGGGCCCTCTCCTAAACTGCACTCATTTAATTAGCATTAAAGGTGTTTTTGGAAAGCTAGTGCCCTATTACAAGGCACCTGAATAGCCGTATGGCTGTTCCTCTCTTTCCAGAAAATAGGAAGTGAAACAAAACAAAACAAATCGAAACAAAACAAAATAAAACAAAAAAATCCTCCTTCCACGGTAGTTTATGTTTTTTCCTCAACTGGGACTAAATAAATGAGCCTAGAGACACCAGCATGAAGGAGACGAGCACAAATAATTGTGCCTTGTCCCACAGAAAGTGGGGAGAAAGAGAGCAGTTCTTTTAATTTTTTCCAACACTCAAGAGAGAGCAGGTCTGTAAGAGTTGCTGTTGGTTAGATAGAGCTTTGCTGCAACTGCTAAGTCTCATGAATCTTCCTGGAAGGTATAATTATAAGAAAAGAGTTCCTACCAAAAACGCATTTTCAGATAAAACCTTTGAGCAGATTTTTTTTTAGAAAGGAAAGCAGGTAAGCGAGTGAGCATGCACATGAGTGAAGGCGAGAGCAATGTGCAGACACTTAAAGGCAAGAAAGTTTGATTCAGTCTGAAGTATAATAGCTAGATCCTGAAAAAAAATGCTACAGGGAAAAAGTCTTGGGAAGATAATAGCTAGATTTTGTAGAGGTGAAGAGGGATAGCGTCTTCTTTTGACATTCTCCTCTTTTCAAGATTGCTGTCCCTTATATATAGTAAAATATAAAATCCCAGTTTCTCTCATTGTATGATACCGTTCAAGTTTTACCATACACAGAACCACTCTACCTGCTCAATAACCTAATCCACATCATTAACACTCCTATTAAAACAGTGTTTGGTCATTCTTACAGAACAGTTTAAGTAAAGAAGTTTCCCAAAGCCTTATAAAATATTGTGGCAGACATCTTCAAAGCAAGTAGCTGCGATCATTTATATTTTCTAGAAACACTGGTCGTTAAGTTTTGGCATTAGTGAGATAAAACATCACTTGCAGATAGATGTGCTCTGAGGTGATGATATGCAGGAACGCTGTGCTCCATCTTGGAATTACAACAGGCATATTTAGCACAAGAATTTCACATTACAGCTAAACAGTGAGATAGGCTCACAAATTGACAAACTCCTATGAATTAAGGTATTTATGACTGGGTTAGACTGCTGACATACTACCAACCACAGGTTCTTCTCGCGAGAAGGTTCCATTTCTGTTCAGGCTTCTTAAAAAGAAAGATATCTTCACCGCACAGGAAATGAGAAAGACAACTAATGTAGAGGAGAAGAGCAATCAGATCTAAGACACATTTAGTGAAAAAGCCATACCAATATGGCTAGGGAACTGCTGAGCAAGGCACACAGAAATGTGCCCTGCAGCAAACCTGTAAGCACCACAACAATATGGAGGAATATGAACTTCTTGATGCAAAATGGGTAGTGCAGAAATAAAAGAAATGTGGTGAGACTGCAGGAAAAAGAGTTTCAGAGGATATAGTAGTCAGGGGAGATCACTATGCTGATGGAGCAGTAGGACAGCTTTGTACATCCATGTCATGGTAACCTGTTTAAAAAAAAAAAAAAAGTGGAATAGTTTTAGGGGATAATCACAGTCCCATTGAGGGCTCAGTGGTCATCGGCAGACATGAGATGATGATCTGGGTCCAAAGTAAACATGTCAAGTCCAGTCAAGTGTCAAAAAATGCAAAAGTGAGTGCAGGGCACAGCCTGCAGGCTCTAGCGCAGCTCTGGCCTGGTCTCCCCACCCAAGGGGCCCAAGTAGGAGGGTGTGTGTGGGAGTCCAGCGAGGCTGCTCATGAAGACTAAGGCCTGTTGGGTGCCTGCAATGCTTTCACACAAAATAGGAATAGGGCACAATTTATCTTGATTAAGATTTGCTCAGGAAGAGGATCATTCCCATTATCAGTCCACCTGCTGAAAACACAAAGATGACTTTTTTTAATGGAAGACCTAGCTGTTGCTCAATAATAAAATTCAAATCCTATGTATCTAGAATCCATCTAGGTATATCTTTCACCTAAAGACTGTGCCAATATCTTTTTTCAATTACAGCTTTTGCAATTAAATGCACATCTGAATGGTATTTATAGAAATCCTTTTTAAAGAATTTTTCACAGCAATTGTCAAGGGATTGTGTATTCTAAAGTAGAATTTTACTCTGATATCTTTTTTTTTGTTATGTGTATGAAAGAAAAGAATTTGATTGGTTACAACTTAACAAAAATACATATGTCCTTTGTGTTAAAGATAGCTGGCTGTTGACTAAACAATCTTCAGTGATATAAAAGACTTTTCAGAAATCAGGATGTCTCTCTCTTTCACCTGAGCTTGGCTATGTTTCTCAAACCATCTTCCTCTTGTTGTTCCACAAGTTTTCTTCAACTACTGTTCCTCTAATTTCCTCCAAGGGGAAATTTCCATTTGTAATTTCCCAAAATAATTTCCCTCCTCTAAGTATATTACTCTTCTGGCCTCTTTCTTTTCAAGGACATAAGCAATTTTCTCTAGTAGCATAAATTACAAAGATCTCGTGCCTTTTTTCTGTTAGAAGTAACAACTACTTTAGAAGAATAGAGAGACTGATCTAGCCCTTTACCTAAACCGCTCTATTCTTTTTTTTGCCCATCAGCTCTTTATTAATTCTCTCTCCTACTAACAATATCTGACAGAAGGTGGGGAAAGGCAAGAGCAATTACACTGCCAATGGTTGCAAAGGCTGCTAGAAATAAGCCATCGGTATCTGAGCTATCTGCCCATGCCCCTAAAACTAAGTTTACATCAAGAAGCACTTATCTAGTTACAAAAATTACTTGGACAGCTTCTAACACATCAAGCATGCCCAAATAGAGACAGAGCTAGGTGCTCTATAGACTCTTAGGGGAGCTGGGCTTGTCCTCAGTATTTTCTATCAAACTAGCTTAGACTCCAGTTAATGCGTTTTGAAAATGCTTTGCCCTTCCCAGGCCTTGCTCCGGGTACTGCTGAAGACTACCCCCAAAAAATAATGGCTGAAAAGTAAGTCCCTGTTAATACGAGCATTTGGTTGATGTTTATAGCCTGTACCAAGCAGCTGTGGCAGAGATTAGGCTGGTATGAGAAGCAAGCAAAAGAAGAGAGCAAGGAGGAGGAAAACCAAAAAACATTTAACTTGATATAACAATCTTCTTCCTTATCTACATTTGGCAAAGACTTCATTTCATAGATATCATTTGATAAGTTATCCAGAATGAGATCTTTAGCCCTCTATCCCTAACACCATCACAAACATTTCCCACAGAGCATTAAGGAGTTATTTGCTCATCAGACTGACAAAAAATAATTTACTTGTGCATGTTAAACATTACTCAAGTTGTACTTTGAATGAATAGCAAAAACTCGGTAGGGTAAACATTGTGTTTAAAGAAAATCACTAGGTGCAGCAGGCACCTATGTTTTGTGTTCTTCTCTGTTTTAGTAAATCTGTAGAGTTTTAGCAGCAACTATAAGCCGATGTGAGGGACTAAGGCCCTATCTTGCCCACTCCCACTTAAACAACAACTAAAAAGATTACCCCTAAAATGAAGTAAAATTGTATTAAGAGAATGTTGGGAGGAGGTAGAGAAGATTTTTTTTTTTTAGATTTCTCAGTTTTGAGACCCGATAGCTTCAAAAATTTAGATTCTAACCTATAGGAGGCCAAAAAGAAATATCATAGAAAGAAATAAAGCAAAGGAATTGTTAATAGGCATGAGGTTGTAGAAAGAAAGGTCTTATCTCCACAACTAAAACCGACAACAGAACAAAAAGCCTAGGCTGGATAAACACGGATTATAAAATAAGGGTGAAAACAAGACCTGGTCTACCTAGAGACAATGTGAAATTAAGTACATCTCCTTCCTGAATTTGTAAAATGCAGCTCTATATTAGAGATTAGACGATAAAATAATGGCTTTGTCTTTGGCCATTATTGTTCTGACATTGAACTTACTTACTTCATGTTTCTACCTGAAAGTGTATGAACAATTTTTTTCCTTAAAACATTAAATCCGAGTCCTGGGAAAGACTGTTCTCAAAAAACTGACCATCCATCAATGTTTCCTTGTATTTTAAACCTCACAAAATGACAAAATTAAGATTCTTATCTTCCTTTAAGTTTATTAAAATAATACTACTTATGTATTTCTTTCCTAAATTTTCTATATTACATCATTATTTTCAGTTCATATGCTGTAGTCCATGATGAGTATCTTCAGCAATGTTCTGTTTAAAAAATAGATCTTTGAAGTAGTTCCTGTTATCTCTTTCCATTTCCAATGTATGTTAGAGAAAACACTTCTTACAACATTAGCGAATACATATTTAATTTGAGTAGGTAGACAAGTTTACACTATCATACTGTACAGCAGGACAAATGATTGTGATTAATTAAGTGGCTCTCCAGCCCAGAAGCAGAACATTACGAAGAGTCTAAATGTTAAACATAATAACATGGGCTTGCATTAAGCAAAACTATGATATAGAAGGGACACTCACTACCATTCGCATTTCTTTAGTATTTATTTGCAAGCCTTGTACTTACTGGCAGTATTAAGAAAAGAAACTGCAGATTTTGAAGTTATTTATTTAAGTAAGGAATCTAGTACCTGATAAATCCAGAACTAAATAACCTTAAACATCTTGGAAGCTTAATATTGGAAGAAGTTTACCTCTCCTCTGTCTCAGCTATTTCACCACACATCCTATGAGTAGCCATCAAGGTTAATCATTCTTCTCACCCTTGTAACAAACCAAACCACCATTAGTGTGTAAGACATTAAACTGGATATCTTAACTTCCAAAAAGAAATCTTGTAAAATAAAGAGAAGATGTGCAAAGGATAAAAAAATGGGATAGACTATTTGCATTTAACCTGTTTCTCAGTTATTTTAACTGAGAAATTTGCTTGGCTATGGGTATACTGAACTGGATGGGGTTTTGCTCCTATTTGGAGTTGCGTTGGTTCTCATGCATTATGCCATAGTTGGAAATGAGAAAGGCCTGCAAGGCCTGCGTTTCTCACAGTGTCGGGTCTGTTTCACTGGGAGTCAGGAAAAGACTTGGAGAAGCTACGAAGTGTTGGCACAGCTCTGCCCACTGCACGCATGTCCTGCTGGCTGGGCTGCAGCAGAATTTCTCCTCTCTGTAACTGTACTAACTCAGGAAAAGCAGATGACTCTCTCTGATGAGCAGCCCCTCTCCTTCACAGAGAGAGAAGATATATTCTTGCATGGGATGGTTGAAGCCAGGCCCCATCCCCGCCATTCATAGCTGCTCTTGTGGAGGGAGGCACAATCAGATGGGATTCAAGGAGATCATATTCCAAAGTCAGTAAGATGCTCTGTTGGGTTATTCAGTAATAGATATAATCCCCACCACGATCAGCAGGCTGTTCCTTAGGAACCTGGCCTTGATTTCTATAATAGCTTTGAATGCTACTCTTTTCTATGATCTTTTAAAACTGTAGCTGTAGAAGGCTTATACATAGCCAAAGATACACATAAATGCCCTATACCTCTGAATTCTCTACTACTTCATCTGATCATGTATGTAGATTAATGCCTTTCTACAGAGCACGGCATTAAGGTCTCTAAAAGTAGTCCTTGCATTGTCCCTAATGTCCAAACATCATGAAAGAAAGTAATCCTGCTATGTGCCTGACAACAGAAATCATAAACTAACTATTATATAGTAAGAAAAAAATGCTTTTGAATGCAGTACAAAGAGCTAAAAAAAAAAAAAAAAAAAACCTTTTGCAATACCAGCTATAGCAGTACCCATCTGTATTTCATTATTAATGAATGTCATCTGTGAACACAAACAAAATCTGAAATATTATTGAAAATAATATATTCAACAAACAGAATTAAAATAACGTGGATGGTCTGACAGGATAAGTCAAGGTTAGCTTTGAAGAGGAAGGCAATATATTTCATCTGTGCAACTGAAACAGCTGCTAAAAGTACAATGTCTCTGGACATGGAAGCTTCTCTGAAGAAGTATGTATTTGCCCAGAGATTATTGTTACCTTTCTAATTAGATTAATCTACTGAGAGATATTAATTTACTGAAAGATATCACCTCTGCTTACCAATCCTGGCCATTTACATCCCTCATTCAGCACAACTACAACTGCTCTTCAGCTGTAAATATGTTTTTTTTTCCTTCTAAAAAGAGCTTGATCTCAATGCTGCAAACTTTTGTGGACATAATATTTTCATGAAAGCCATTCGAAATTTTACATGACAGAGGGGGTAGAGAAATGGGTTCAAAGATGAATTGAGCCACAAAAGCCAAAAGGTTATTTCGTACAAGGAGTTGTGGACACA